>JAFFST010005986.1:9392-25208 GCA_022414735.1 Noturus placidus
CTTAGGGAGTTTTTCCTTGCCACTGTCGCCACTCAGTGGCTTGCTCAGTTGGGATAAATTCGCACTTTTATTATCTGTATACTGTGTTGATACTTCTGTAAAGCTGCTTTGAGACAATGTCTGTTGTAAAAAGTGCTATACAAATAAAATTGAAATTGAAATATGTATATACATATACAGTCAATTAATTTGTTTAGTCATTTGGGTTTGAGATCAAAAGATGGATATGAGACAGAGGATTTCAGCTTTTATTTCCTGGTATGTACATCTAGATGTGTTAAACAACATAAAACATAGAAGCTCTTGTATCAGACCACCCAATTTTTAGCAAGCAAAAGTATAGGAACAAATAAGTCTTGAAGTAAATTAAAGTAAATAACGCTTATTTGTTCCTCCCGATTAATTTGGATGCATGATGTCACTGACTGTTGTAATGGAACCTATTGTAATAGAACCTATAATGGAATCTGTAGTGGAACTGCAACTACAAATACTAGCTGAGGAACTTGGGGTTAATCAGGTATTCGTACAGGAGCATTTGAATAATTAAACATGATCATGGTTAATCACCATAAAGGCACAAGGAAATATTGTAATTAATGATTTTATGATACAAATGCTCGCTGAATAATTATCATGTATGCTTTTTCCACATTTTGTTATGTTATAGCCTTATTCCAAAATGGATTAAATTCATTATGTTGCTCAATATTTCCCTACAAACACTACCCCATAATGACTAAGTGAAAGAAGTTTGTTTGAAATCTTTACAAATTTATTAAGAATAAAACAAAAAAAAAAGCACAGAACCTGGAAAGAATGTGGCACATATGCAAATCACCCAAGAGAAGGCCATCCACAAAATGTCAGGTACTTTTTCACAATTTGTGCTAGACTTAGTCTTCATAAACCTATTTGTTTAGGCATGTTCTCTAATAAACATATAATCCCAATTAAATCCATTTCAGTTCCAGGTCATAACACTACAAAATGGGGGGAAGGGGGTAAATATTTATGCAATGCACTGTATTATCAACTGCCAGTTTACTGTTATATGTTGTTAGACATAGCAAATAAGTGAGGACTTATGGAGAGCAATAGAAAGGCCTGAAGGGTGTCATTACTATACATCTGAGGAATCATTATTATAAATTTCGTCTATAGAGGCATTTTGATTCAAGAACATTCTGTTAATTTTCACTCAAAGCATGTCAGCCCATCATCACCAGTTCTTATTCTCAGAATTTAGTGCTGCAGTATCACCGCCTCACTGGGGCCACTGTGATATCAGCCTCAATATTGAAAGGAATAATGTCTTATTGCTTGTGCCACAGACAAGCCAAAACGTTACACGGATCCTTTCAGCTCATGCATACTGAGGAAATTCATTCTAAGCAATGAACCAGTATATTCGTGGCAGCTGTTCTCTAACAGCACAAATTATAACAATAAAATTATAAACCTGTGTCCTCTTTTGAGTACTACCCCACTGCTTTTTATAAACCCCATTGAAAATTATAAAAAGGTCTTGTACAACTTGAATTAATAGAAAATACTGCTATGTCATATTCCAGTGACACATGACTACAGTGGCACCTAGTGGAGGTCTACCACCATGGCAGAGAGGAACATGGGGGGGGCATAGCTTTATCAAATAGCTGAACATCAATTTGTAAGTCAAGGTCTGTATACAGACCTTGACTTACTCTCTAAGTCAAGGTCTCAAACTCTGTAAGTCAAGGTCTGTGTACAGACATGAAGTTTGGGCTGAATATTAGTGATTTGCACAAAGACAAATATTTGGGTCTTTTGGTCCTGACAAATGAATAATAACTCTGTAGTTAGTCTGGATGTGCATTTTTTGAGTCAAATCCATTAGAGCTGAATTTGGCCCTGTGGTAGGATCAAGAATCACTAAATGCTTAAGATGGGACAACTGTGCAAGTCCCAGCAACTCTTCCACAGGAACTTTATAGTGTCTAAAAGAAGCAGAGACATTAAAAAAGATTTATTTATCATATAACACAAAAGAAAAAGAGCATAAGTCATTATAGCTATGGCTGAACATGAAGCTCTGACCTTATTGCCAGGCTCTGTAGCTTGGGGAAAAGCCAAGGAACCTCAGCAATGACTCTTTGCCTTTTATGGAAACATAGGTCCAAGTGCAGGTGCAGGAGATCTGGCACTCGATGTGCTAAGTCCCTCAAAGCTTTAAACTCTGCCATCACTCCTTTGAGGGACAAGTGTTGCACTGTTGCAGGCACTGAGTTAGCATAGACACCAAGTGGTGGTCCCACTGAAAACAATTAAAAGAAATGGTTACTTAAATATAGAATATTATTTCACCTCTTATAGTAAACCAGATTAATTTCAGCATTGTCTGACAATTGTGGAATTTTGCATAAATTGCTATGACTAGTTGACAGAATACAGGGTGAAATCCTCTTATAACCTCATTTATATGAATCCATATTTTGTGTGTGATTGGGTTGGAAATTTACACAAGCTCCTGATATTATTCAACCTAGAGAAGTCCATGCACACATTCACAGATTCATTCACATCTTGTCGCAATTTAACATGGCCAATGACGTTTTTTCTAAATGGGAGGAAACTGGAGAACCCAGAGGAAACCCATGTGGACAGAGAGAACATGTGAAATGCCACACTGACAGTAGGGATCAAACCGGAGACCCTAAGGCTGTGAGCTGGCAACACTACCTTCTGTATCAACAGGTCACTCTTGTCTTTTACAGTTAAATAAAATCAAATAAACCAAACAAGAGAGAGTAAAATAAACATATATAAAAAATGTGCTAAATGAAGAAGATACAGTTGTTTTAATTTGTTCATTTCAAACTCCAAGAGCCTAAATATTTGGGTGTATCTTTTGTTTGGTGTTTTTGCCTCAGTTAGGGAGTCAAGTTAGTCTCTGTATTTTCTTTTGGAATACCTTTTTTTGTTAGGTAATTTAAATTGATACAGAGCAAGATAGTGACTGTTCTGTTTATTATTTTGGCCTTGCCCAGCCCTTAAGACATTTGCTTTCTGAGTGATTGTTTATTTTTGGATTATTTCTTCCTTTCTTGTAATCATAAAATTTGTAAGATTTCAAAGATTTTGAAAGACATATTTTTCTACCTCATATTTTTTGTTTATACTTCGACCTTAGACCGGAGTCGTAACATAAGTTGGGATGTATTTGTATTGGGATGTATTGGGATGTACATGATAAATAAGGATGTATTTAAGAATTATGGTTGTCTAAGAGCACAATATTGGGGGGAAAAATGTTCTCTGTCCTGAACACTTTTGGAACTATTGCTAAACTGTTGCAGTGAGGACACAGTAATATTGCCCAATTTGTGAGGAGTTCCCATTGAAGGTTTAAAAAATACAGTTCTTACATGTCTTTATATATCTTCTGTTTTCCAAGAAAAGTGTAAACCCAAAGAATAATATCCCTAGTTGGAGGTCAGACTCACATGAAATATTTAGCTCTGAGAGGAGGGGCATTGTTGACAGCCATGTCTTAAGATGGCACAGCTTTGTTTCCGGAGACCAGTCTCTATACTGTACTGTCAGGAATTTAAGCGAAGGAAGATCCTGCAGAGCCACAGGAGAGAGAATGGGGTCCATGTAGTTCAACAATTCCAAGCTACTCAATGCTGGATATCTGCACTGTGGATCTTCTGGAATTAGAGCAATGTAGATAAAATCAATTTCACTGAAGTAACAGATTCCATATATCTGCAATGGCTTTAGAAAAAGACAAAGAATTTAAGTATATTCAACTTGTGTTATTGTCATCCTTCACAAGAAAGTCCGAAAATTTGTTTATAAAACAAACATTACACAATGATTCAATATGATTTTCATACAACAAAAATAACTGTAAATAATTTTATTTTCTCACAAAAACGTATGTCAAATTTACAGTGAACCCTACATTTCTGTGAAAATATGACCTAAAACATAATCAGATTTTCTCAAGTCCTAAAAGTAGACACGAGAACCTAGTTAAACAAATGAGACAAAAATGTTATACTTGTTAATTTACTAATTGAGGAAAACGACTCAATATTACATATCTGTAAGTGGCAAAGTATTTGAACCTTACTATCAGTATCTGGAGTGACCCTGTTGTGCAGCAATAACTACAACTGGGTGGTTGTGCTTTAACACTTAAAACACTTACTTCCGGATAACAATGTGTTGAGGTCCGCATCTGACGAGTTAAGCTCCTGCTCTGAGGACACTCATTGTCCTCCCCAGATCCGACAGAAAACACAAAAAATGGCAAACTGACATAATTCTTATTTGCCTGCTGTTCAGGGTCACACTCCCTGAGCATGTGCGGAGTACTGGAACCAAGTACTTGTAGTGCGAAGTACTGCACACTACAAGTCTCTCACAGCTTGTGTTTCCGTATGCTGTTCTGATGTTGGTCAGACGAAAAGAAAGCAAAAAAATACTGCCACACTGGCAAGCTGACGTCCTTTTTGATTCACAA
The DNA here is from genome assembly GCA_022414735.1 of Noturus placidus. Taxonomy (NCBI): domain Eukaryota; kingdom Metazoa; phylum Chordata; class Actinopteri; order Siluriformes; family Ictaluridae; genus Noturus; species Noturus placidus. The sequence goes on from JAFFST010005986.1 coordinate 13,906, forward strand.
GGCTCTGAACTCAACTCTGAAAGGCTGTTTATGATCCAAGGACAGCGCACGCTTGAGGAATGATCATGCAAACAAATTTCATGTCTGTTTACAGTTTATCGAGCGTTATACCGAACATTTTTTCTATCATTACCAATACCGTTTTATCGCCCAGCCCTACGTTAGAGACTCTCTTGCACTCTATACGGCTCCACCTCACATCACAGCTGCTTGTTAGATGCGTTGAGAGAGAAGGTTCATTCAACTCACCACCAGGGTGTAAAACGTATACTGAGTAGTGCTTGCGCAAGCTTACGTTCCACAATCAGAGTTGTTTGTCCCACTCATGCAATTCTTCTTTCTTCATTTGAAACTCTATTCTTGCCTATGTTTACAAGTGATAAAAGTGAGTTATGTCAACTGTAACCGTTCATGTTTGAGCCAGCTACTTACTCCAACTCCACATTTTTGTCTGCAATTTTTGATAGGAATCATAGTACAGGGTTTCTGAAAATTCAGGAACCAATAACTGTAAATCTACATACACTTAATTTTTTTTATTTACAAAATACCGTATGCTCTACATGTTCACCTTTACACTCTATGCATTTTCTCAGCCATTGTGTGGATTTTGCTCAACGATTCCTGATTTTTCGGATTTTGTATTTCGTACAAAACCTGTATTTTGTAAATGCATAAATAACTTCATGTGCCATGACCAAATTATTCTTTTGATAAGTCATATAAATACATTATATTCTCAATCCATCCATCTTCTACCGCTTGCTCCTTTTCAGGGTAATGGGAGCCTATCCCAGGAGGCATCGGGCACAAGGCGGGGTACACCCTGGGCAGGGTGCCAGTCCATCACAGGGCACAATCACATACACACCCCCATTCATACACTATGGACACTTTAGACACGCCAATCAGCTTATCATGCATGTGTTTGGACTGGAGGAGGAAACCAGAGTACCCGGAGGAAACCCCGACGCATGCGGAGAACATGCAAACTCTATTAATTTAAAACATTCTGATATTCAAATGATTCAATAAAGTGAAATTGCATGTCTGGTGATTATCTGGTGATTCTAGTGACTTTTAAAAATGTATTAGCTACTTTCCCCTGAAAAGAGTAAGCAACACTGAATATAATACAAATACTAATGCAACTAAATAATACAGTAAACAAGCCATCACGTTGTGTATCCTCACCGGGCCTGTGGTTTCCTTGTGGAAGAAAGAGGGCATCATTGGAGACAGGGTCATGTATTGGTCCCATTTTCAAAGAGAGTTGTTTTAATTTTGGCAGGCGTTGTAATAGATTATGAAATGCTGCAGTAGGTATGGCTTTGCTGCAAGCATGGTAGTGAAGTGAAGTCAGAGTAGTGAGATGGGAAAGCGCATTAATAATGTCTGCTGTTGGAGCACAGCCCACCTCACACAGGCTGAGATGGGACAGCTCCAGTGCTGATAGTGATGTTAAACTCGGACAGATACACCGTCGAAGCACAAGTCGTGTGAGGTTTTTAAACTCACTGAGTGCATTAAGTGCAGTGGCACAGCACACATCCACAGTGATTGACTGAAGCCATGGAAGACGCAACGCAAGCTGTTTCCACTCTTTTCCATTTGCCTTTAGCACCACAACCGATGCTATCTTCCTGTTGCTGAGAGTTCTCCAGCAATGAGACGTGAATGAGTTGATTTTTTCAATGTACAGTGTGGTGTTCTTCCACAAAACAGGTCGATCAATCAGTCTCATAAAAAATCTACAGCTGCAGCGAACGCTTAATTTGTCAGGAGTGGAAAGGAACTGAAACACGTGGACCCACACTTCTTCTGGTAGTCGAAACTCTTCCATCATCTACTCCAATCTCTACTACAGTAGAATACACCAAATAAATCATACAGAATGCAATCAAATGTCTTTGAATTTTTCGATTTAAAACGATATGTATCACGGCGACGTTATGTCAGAAGTCAACACACATGTCACATGACTTCCTGGAACGCAAGGTTGCCAGATCTACGTAACAAAACCACCCATTACAAACCAACCCAAGACCAATGCTACTTCCAAAACCATCTGCACGTCTTTGGTGCAAAAAGCTCGTGTGTTCTGCTGCACTTTTCTACACTTGACTGCTGTCTAAAATATATCAACACAAACTTGTGTTGAGTATGGGCGCAACCAAGTGTACAATTGGAGGAGGGGTGCACCTATTTTCCTTAACAAACGGAAATATATTAAAAAGGAATAGACATAAATAAATAGAATAGATGAACTGACAGGGTTCATTAAAGGGGGACATATAGAAAATGTTTTGCACTGTATATTGTGGGGGACACGCCTTGTGCCCGATGCTTCCTGGGATAGGCTCCAGGCGCCCCATGACCCTGATAAAGGAGTAAGCGGTAGAGGATGGATTGATGGATGGATATTGGGGGGACAGATTGGTATTCTCCCCACAAAATAATGCGTGGTTACGCCCATGGTTTAATGAAGATGTCTGATGACCAGAAATACCATTTACTCAGGAACATGTAGTTTAGCAATATTCAAGTAAAGCTCCTTAAATGTATTCTGTTGCTAGTGTAGTCTTTAAACTTAGGCACACGCATTCATTCTCTCTCTCTCTCTCTCTCTCTCTCTCTCTCTCTCTCTCTCTCTCTGTGGATTGAAAAAGGCGGTACATGAACTTGGTCATCAATTTGACAACATTATAGTAAATATTTTCGGTGCATAAAAAGCGTGCTCGTTAAGATACCAGCGGACAAGCTAAACCAGCCCACATCTGTGCATAAAAAGTTACCATATATATATATATATATATATATATATATATATATATATATATATATATATATATATATGATGCCAACCCATCGCAGGGCGAATATGGATAATATACGTCGTAGATTGTTATACTGCCTTTGACTGTTCTGCCTCGGAACAATTGTTCCTGGGTACTGTTTCGGTCCGACGGAAATGCGAAAGCACAAGACTTGGCCAATAGAGTTCATCAAGCTAAACCAACCGGACACTGAAGCAAGCTTGTTCAAAACCATTTGTTGCCATAGTAACTCAGTGGAGCTGAGTGGAACCGAAACTAACAGAAATAAGGATGTGTTGTCAAGAAATTCGCTTTGTAAAGGGTGTGTTATGTTTATCCTGCTCCCAGCGCAAGGAATGGCTAGATTGTTAACGCTCAAAGGCATTGTCCAATCAGCAGGCTATTTATGTTTCATGTGACTAGCGAAATCTTTTCATTCTTTCTGTTTTGTTTGACAAGTTATGATTATACAATCATATACATATACAATCATGCAACATATACAAATTTGATCAGATTGATAAAAAGTGACTATAAATCAAACAACAAGCAAACGTTAAAATTAACTATAGAAAAAGTATCTATAACAACAATTTAGTTATTTTATATTATATTGTATTGATATCATTCTATATACAACATAGATAAATATAAATCTGAATATAAATCTGTTTAATATTAATTTTTTATATGAGAAACTAATATTGAAACCGGTTGTTGCATACTTTACGGATATGACGCAATAGCTATGCGACACATTTGCCCGGTGGGAAAATTCAAAAGACCCGCTCAATGCAGCTGGGATAGGTAAGGGATTCTGGGTTCTGTCGGTTAGCATCATTTTGTTTTCTTCGGAACTCAACAAATCCTCAGAAGTTATTTGTTTGGTATCATAGCGTTGTGATGCGTTTATTTTGCTCCGAAAATCGGTTTGTTTTTAGCAAATGTTTCTTATTTGCAGACTTTAATTTCAGAAAGTCACATTAGTAATACTAATGCTAATTTTTCAACGACGATATGCAGTCCTATCAACGGAATAATTGTAACAATTGCTTGACAATGTCACGAAAACTAGATAGTCAATGAATAAGCAATCTAACTAATTTAGCGTAGTAGTGGAACGCCTGTTGTGGCCTATTTTTGTGTACTACTCTGATATTAAATCCATTGCTTACGTTAATATTCTATTATTGCAGGCGATGCACCTATAGAACTGTATTGAAAAAAATCAGAAGTTATGTTTTTCAAAACAATCTGAATTTGCTGTTGACCTTTAAAAAAATCATTAACAGACTATACTACATTTTCCTTATTCAGTTTCCATTAGGAATATAGCCGATGACTCCTGGGAATTGGATCCAGCTCCTTTTCTCCATAGCTCATGTATCTCTCTCCAGCCAAGTGTCTCTCCTCTCCTCTGCACCATGGACTGTATAACAACACTCCTGTGCGGGACATGACTGAAACCCTGGTGCGGTCAAATAGAATAAGCAGAAACTGTACTTCAGTGGTGATGAATTCCACAGTAGAGGATCATCAGCTTCGAGAAGAGTTCAGAGCAGTCATGAGCTGTGAGCTCAGCACCATTAACAACTCGGTGATTCCTATGAAACGAGAAACTGACACACCGGCAAAAGTTTTTGCCAGACTGAAAGCCAAAGTTCAGAGGCAGAACTCAGAGCACTCAGAAGTCAATGTCATACCCAGACAGCTGGATAGGGGTGTCTCGTTATCTACAAATATGCAGCAGCCACCAGTTGATGCCACATCAGAAGGACGGGATACGTATGTGCTGTCACTTTCACCTCCCGTGTCCATGAGCAAAATCTCAGAATTAGAAGATCCCCAAATGACATCACAGCTTGGTGTAGAAGGAAGAAACCATAACCCTGACTTGGTTCACAGTTAGTACTATAATTGTATCAGTTTATTATTTACTGATTTTTCTGTTTTACATAAATTAAATGTCTTCTATTTTTTCCTGTCAGAACCTGTTATTGCGCTTGAAAAAATGCTCTCTGAAACCTTCACCTGGACTCAGCAAAAGAAAAGTGGAATTAATAGCACCAGCAAGTCCATAGATCTAAAACAAGGTGTGCCTAGGTTGATTTTCATTTTAGTGTATTTATTTCCTCCATTTTCATGTATTTGTTTGGCAGATGTTTTAATTCGGTGCAATTTCAGATCAAATCAAGGCAGAATACAGTTCAGGAACAACACAATGCAATAAGGCCATTTTACTAGTTTGGCAGAAAAAAGTGCATGATATCTCTGGGAAAATTTTAGCCATAATTAAACCTGAGGGTTAGAGTAAAAATGCTAGTGACAGTACTCAGGTGTACTGTAAACATTGCTCACATTTCAAATTACAAATTATTCAATCATGCAAATGGTACAGAACGACATGCAGGTAATTTACTGTTAATCTGTGATGCTAATAATATAGTGGAGTGACATGAAGAGGGTCATAACATGAGCTTTTTAGTTGAAAGCACTCGACAAAGATTTTGTTATATAAAATAACTTCAGATTCTGCTGTCACTAAATCAGCCAGTCAAGTGTTCAAACAAGTGATGGCTAATTTATGTATAACATGTATTTTAATTCACTATTGAACTCAATTAAATTTGACAAAGGGTTATATTCAGTTTTCAGCCAACCTTAGAGAACATGCTAAGCTCAGTTAGAGAGAACAATACCACATTTTCTTTTCTCATACATTTTTTTTAACTACTAAGCTTAAAAATGAGCAAATTTAATATAAGCGCTGCAGTGACGATCATCAAACAGTTTCTCAAAATATCGAAACACTTCTCTATGTTGTAGAAAGAAATGCATTGCCATAAATGACTTGTAAAGCTGCATTTTTTTCCCCCTCACATAACTTGTTTTTTTTTTTTTTGTAGAAAAATCACAGTATGAATGTGTGCAAAATTAGGTTAAAAGAACAGTAATTCCAATATAATATAGCTGAATAGCTCACTGCTCGTCATTATGGCAGCTTAAGTGGCTAGTATTAGTATTATTGGTTGACCTATTTTATGCTTTGTACATTATGCTCAATTACATTGTTCTGTTGGGTCATGTTGCTTAATTACATTAAATCTTCTGTTGATGTCAATCTGATAATGAATATCAGCGTGGTGTCATTTCTAGTGCCTATTTGCGTTTGGTTACACTTGCTATTGTGTAAGATTTTAATGCAAAACTTTCCCCCTAGAAGCATATGTTTTACTGGAGCGCATGCGTCATGACTTACCTGCTCAGCCAGGACCTCCAAAGCCAATCCAGTTAATGAATCGTGTCAAAAATAGAAGTAAGTTGCCCTTGGCGATTGTTTTGATGTTTATCTGTGAAACTTTCGTTATTTTAATCCACAGATAACTTAAGGACGTTTTTAGACCTGGAGATCCATGCTTTGTTCTGAAACGGGGACGTAAATTGTTACAATGTTGTTTTCTCCTTGGCTTGGTTCGCTTTCACAACATTTAAACATTTAAAGAAAAACGTGTTTATCCGAGTCACGTGAATAAACTGTCCTCTCATTGGTCAGAGTGTGCCTGTTCATGTTCTAGGCTTCCACTTATAGAGGTCATCCATCAAGATGGATAGACAGCGGCTCTGTGAGCTTATTGTGGCTTTCATTTTAGCTGTAGTTATTATGATGTATCTAAGTTCAACATAACACTTAACGCTAAACACTTTGTAAATGTCTCTGTTTTTGAAAGCTGCTCGTCAGACCAAATTGCAATGAGGCATTTTACCTTGTCTTTGGTCCAAGTTAAACCACAATTAATGAAAAATTTAGAAAAATATTAGAAACATAAACACGCTTTTTAAATAACGCCGTTCCCATCATGCATTGCTATACAGATTGGTCTGTTGGGTCGGAGTTTCTTTCTTACTACAAGGCTCTTCATTTGATTGCAGTGTTTATAAATGTCTAAACGAACCGAAGGGAGAAAGCGCACCATGTTCCAGAACAAATGCTCCAAACAAGCCAGATGTGAAAACGCTCTTAGTTATGCATGTCCCTTCTGTTGGTTGCAGATTATCATGGATTGTTTGGGGAGATGAGTGTAAAGGTTGAATCAGAAGGTGCAGTAGATGATGACCGAAATAGGGTGGATACACTTCAGAGGTTGGACATTGCTGCCCGAAGCAAGCCAGAGCCACACAAACCAGAGAAAATGTCTAATAGGCAGTGTGAGCAATTAGACACACCACCTCTGACCCATCCTAATCTGATGGAGGATTCTCTCCTGCAGCTATCACCCCGCATCTCCATCCCTCGGAAGCAAATGGCAGCAGTTAAGTCCAAACAGCAGACTAAAGAAATAGATCAAGCTCTGGATGGAAGTACGAATGTAAGTAAAGATTTTGACATTAATTATTCGTTTGTTTGTATTTCTGTTTGTAATGTTATTTAAATTTCATTATTGTAAATATGGGAACCAGTTGAATCACATCCTACGTACATGTTCCTTGCCTGTTTTGTTATGGTCAGTTATTTGTATCCAATCATAATGTTAGGTGAACGGGATTCAGTTAAGAGATTGGATCTTGAAACTACACAACAAAGAACTTATTGTTGATGGCATACGAATGTAAGTTCATTTTATAGATCATTATTTCCACATGGATGCAACACTTTTTCTTATCTACAATCATTAGAATAAAATTCCTTCTAATGTCCAGATGTTAATGCAGTGGTAGCTTGGGCAGTGGTGGCTCGGTGGTTAAAGGCTCTGTGTTGCTGATCAGGAGTCCAAGCCCCAGCACTGCTAAGCTACCACTGGTGAGCTCTTAACCCTGAACTGCTCAGTTGTATAAATGAGAGAAATGTAAGTCGATAAGAGCGTCTGCTAAATACCATAAATGTAAATGTAATGCTTTTATGTTTTTTGTCCATTCAGTTGAAAAAGATGAAAATGCAAGTGATACATTTTCAGCATTCAGAACTGTTAATCTCTCTTCAACTGTCTGTAGGCAGCTAAATTTTTGTGCTTAGACATGTCTCAAACATTTTCCTCTAAATAGAGACCGCAAGATCCCTTGGCACAGTAGTTGCATCACTGAGCGAGTTTCTAGTAACATTGTTAAGACTGCATCTGGTGGGAGCTATGTTCTGGTTGGAAAGATGTCACACTACCAGACTTCATGTGAGCAATTATTTTTGTATAAATTATCAATCTGATTTCATTCCAGTTCTTCCTGCTTTTGTGGTCTAACTGAAATGTATCTTCCCCAGCATTTCCTTCATGGTTTTTGAAGAAGTTTCTTTTTGGCTTTCCGGAAATGTGGAAGGAGTACCTGAATAAATTCTTGGCTTATAATGACGGGTACGTTTGAGGTGCCTCTTTATATTGGTTTCCGTTTATAGGGGACTTCACGAGAAGCTTGTAATGTGGTTGCTTCATGAAGTATTTATTAATTTTAGAAGTGGAAAAAATCGAGAGAGGAACAAGTCAGCACCATGTGAACCACGAAAGAAACAGCCCTCCAGAAAACAAATATCCAAACAACTTAAGTCAAAGGACCAGGTGACACGTATGTCTGCTAATTGTAATGCACTGAAAATGTTTAGGTTGCGCTTTTTCAATTTCTGCTGGTTAAAATCCTAATTAATGTATACTGAGAGTAGAAAATGTTATGGCAAACTATTAATTACATACAGCTACAGTCAAAAAAATAACTGTGTAGACAATTCATCTTTTACATTTATATCTCAAGGATGGCAAGAAAAGTAAGTGTTGAATATGTAGATTTTCAACAAACTGTTTGTGTAAATTCATACAAGGCAAACATGATAAACTCTCTCTGGTGCAGCTGTTAATTCTGCAGGCAGCGTGCAGCCTCACAGTGCTCCAGTTTCCCGCAGTGGCCGTGTCATTAAACCTCCTCTGGAGTACTGGAGAGGAGGCAGGATCACTGTAGGGCCTGATATGAATGTTACGGTCCATGAGGATTATACGTCAACCTCCATTTTATTGACGGTATTCAGTTCTATTCTGCATCTTTTTCTTCCATCTGTGAAAGATTTCTAAAGATTTTATTTGTTCTTAATGTAATTATAATTAATTAATAATTATTGTTTTGTGGTGGTTTTTAAAAAATAATTTTTTTTAGCCAAAAACAAGACCGGTGGTACCTTTAAAGCTACTAAAATTTCCCAAAGGACAGCCTGTCTACAAATCTCCTGGTAAGATTTATGATCTTATCTTTTCATTAATGTTTTTTTTTTTTTTAGTGTTCTGCCTAGTGACACACCTATACTGATGCTGCTTTTGGGTATTGATCCAATACCATGCTTATTTACTCATGCTTGTTTGGGGCTTGCACAAGGCCGATGCAATGTATGTGAACTTCTAGCCAACAAGCCAGGCTGTTGCTTGAACATGCCATATGGTAGGTTGTAATTTCTGAGATCTGTGTCCTTTTCTTCAAGATTTACTTGGCCATAGGCCCAAACTGCAACCCTGTCACATAGTGTAGGCTTAACAGGGTTAATTTACACTTATAAAATAGCAGGTATTGTGACAACTTCACTGTCTATAAACCAGATTGGTAGAAAACATCCTATATCCAACACTACATCCTATACATTGCCGCACTAATAACATTTAAATAGCATAACCCATGGTTAAGTGTGGTGATCCATGCAAATTATACAATATTGAAGTCGATGGGGTTCTTTTTCTCCCTTCGCTTTTAAGTTGCTTATGAATGGCCGTGCGAATTTCACTATCGCTTTCGAATTGGCATCAATTTGGTGGTAGCAATTGTTTGAATGGTGGATTCATTATTATTCTTAATCGAAAAACCCAACAACAAAACAGTCCAATGACAAACTTGCTTATATTAAACAACTTATAAAAAAAAAACAAAGGTGGGGGAAGTGCTGTGGTGGACAAATGATGTAATTGGTGTGCGATGTAACACTGACTATGCATTAGCAAGCTTAAAGAGGCCCATTGGTACTCACAAGCAAGGAGCAGTGAAGAGAAACTGTAGGGAGCAACCACATTGCGGTTCTGTAAGTACTGAGACACAAACCTTTCTTTTCACCAGCTAGTGCACTTCAGGGCACCATATGGTCACTTTTAATGACTATATTCACTGATACTACTGCACTCAGCTTGGCTACCCTTTCGACAACTTTCCGATAATACTCTTTAAATTCCATACAATTTTACCCCTTACATGTTGTTCATATTCCAATACTACATCAAGATTTGTCCCTATGCCAATAAATTAGCAATAAATTGGTGTAATATACAAAATGTTTTTCAATTCAGTGGCTCTACACTACTGGTCAAAAGTCCGGGGTCACTTAGAAATTCCTTTGGTTTTGAAAGAATTTTCAATTAAAATAACATTACATTGGAAATTTAACATGCAGTCTAGACATTGTTAATGTTTTAAATGAATATTATAGCTGGAGACATCTTATTTTTAATAGAATATCTACTAGTAAAGAGGGTTATTTTCAGCAACCATCTCTTGTGTGATCCAATAGCACCTTATGATGGCTAATGCAGGTTTATCATGTTAAAAGGCTAAGTGATCATTGGAAATAATGATTTTTGTTTGGAATAAGAATTGTCTTTTCATTAAAATTGCTTTCATCAAAGAACCATCCCTTTGCAGCAGTTAAAGCCTTACAGACCTTTTGTTGTACAGACCTCATTACCCCTTTTGCAATTATGTTAGCGTGCTGACTAAATAAGCAAAAAAAGTGCCATTCTTTAAGCTAGTTGAGTATCTGTAGATTGAGCCTTTTTTGGTCAATTATAGACTGTGTGCGGAAAAAAACAAAACTCTTCTGAAACTCGTCAGACTATTCTTGTTCTAAGAAAGGAAGGATATTTCATATGACAAATTGGCAAGAAACCGAAGATTTCATACATTACATTTACATTTATTCACTTAGCAGACGCTTTTATCCAAAGCGACTTACAAATGAGAGATACAAGCAAAGTGATATCAAGCAGGGAACAATACAAGTAATGCCACTATGCTGCAGCATTCTGAATCATCTGCAGAGGTCTGATAGAGCTGGCTGGGAGGCCCAAAAGTAGAGAGTTGCAGTAGTCCAGTTTTGAGACAACAAGGGCCTGGACTAGTATCTGTGTGGCCTGTTCAGTGAGGTAGGGTCGGATTTTCTTGATGTTGAACAGGATGAATCTACAGGACTGAACAGTTGCTGAGATGTGGTCTGTAAAGGTCAAGCTGTCATCAAGAGTCACCCCAAGGTTCCTGGCCGTCCTGGTTGGTTTGAGTATGGTTGTGCCGAGCTGTACAGTGAGGTTATGGTTGTTTGCGGGACAGGCTGGGATAACAAGAAGCTCAGATTTTGCCAGGTTGAGCTTAAGGTGGTGTTCCCTCATCCAGGCTGAGATGTCAGACAGACAAGTAGAGATGCGTGCAGAGACGGATGGATCATCAGGCTGGAAGGACAAATAGAGCTGGGTGTCATCAGCATAG
>JAFFST010005989.1:6755-20434 GCA_022414735.1 Noturus placidus
AAAGTTTGAAATATCCAATAAATTTCGTTCCGCTTCATGATTGTGTCCCACCTGTTGTTGATTCTTCACATTCTTCTGTTGACTCTTCACTGAAACGTGGCAAAAGGTCGAACAGTTCAAGGGGGCCGAATACTTTCGCAAGGCACTGTATATTATCATCATGCAATGCAAAAAATGCTAAGTCACCTCACCATGTTAGGTGACTTCAGATACCGGTCATGCACAAGCATCTGACAATCTTTTTTCTGGTTACATTGTGCCAGTTGTGTATGTCCGGGTGGTTCCAAACTTCTTCCATTTATGGATGATGGTCACTATGCTCATTGGGACCTGCAATGCTGCAGAAATGTTTCTGTGCCCTTCACCAGATCTGTGCTTTGATACAATCCTGTCTCGGAGGTCTACAGACAGTTCCTTGGACTTCATGGCTTGGTTTGTGCTCTGACATGCATTGCTAACTGTGGGACCTTATACAGACAGGTGTGCCTTTCCAAATCATGTCCATTCAACTGACTTTACCACAGGTGGACTCCAATCGAGTTGTAGAAACATCTCTAGTATGATCAGTGGATAGAGGATGCACCTGAGCTCAATTTTAAGTGTCATGGCAAATGCTGTGAATACTTATGTACATGTGCTTTTTTTTGTATAAATCTGCAAAATAAATCTGCAAAAATTTCAAATAAACGTCTTTCATGTTGTTATTATGGGGTATTGTTTATAGAAATCCATATTGGAATAAGGCTGTAACATAAAACAATATGGAAAAAGTGAAGCGCTGTTAATATTTTCCAGATGCCCAATGCACAAAGCAGGAAACTAACTAATTGTAATTAATTGGCGGGGATGAGTATGGCGTGTGTCATATTCACAGGTCTGGGCGCCTCCTCGTGGCAACCACTGGGGAGGGTGGGTAATGTTGGGTAATCGAAGATCCAGGCCGACCTCTGCTGGTTACAGACAAAACAATTTATAGTAAACCTGGCCCCTCTGGAGACCAGGATACAGGCAGAGGCGATGCAGTTGAAGGGGCAGGTGTTTTGCCCATAAAGATTCACAGTGACTGTCAGGTTACTTTTGAATGTCCTGATTGTGGCAAGAAGTTTCCATCTAATAGGATTTTGGCCATGCACAGACACCCGGAAGAGGTGAATTTTGGGAGACTAGCCATCCTCCCCATAACAGAAAGTGGTATGGTCTGTGGATGAGGATCATGCTTTGTTGAGACATGCCAATGAGATCTGGCGTGCCAAGATGATGAAAAAAGAACATCTAAGGCTGCTGCTTCATCACTTTCCATACAGATCTACGGAAGCACTGAAAAAGTGCCTGAAGCATCTTGGCTGGAGCCCAATTCAAGAGGCGAAGGTTGGGGAAAGGGTAGTGGAAGAGCTAGCAGACCCATTTCCTTCTGTGCAGGGGGAACTGAGAGAGGCTCCAGCTAAAAGGCGATTGTGGACGAAGAAGGAGGATGAGGAGCTCCAGAGACAGGCCGACTAATTATGGAGACAGGAGCTGTCAAGGAAAGAACTTGTCACCAAAGTGGGAGAAATTATGTGCAGTCGTACAGAAGGGGAAATCCAAAAGAGATTACAGATGCTGGATTGGAAACCTCCAGAATATGTAAGAGAGGAGCGTATTGTGGGGATGGAGGAAAGTCTGGAAGCTGGGTGAGAGAGACCCATTGGAGACATGCTTAACAGCTTAAGTATAAGTATTGGTGGCGAGGCAAGTAGTCTCTGGACTCTCCCTGCTATGGCCAGGGCAGAAAGGGGCGAAAGCCAAATGGGTGATGAGTGGAGGAGGAAGCTTTTGGAGAGGACATATGAGATGTTGAATGATTCACATCTGGGAGGTGAGGAGTTGAGAGGGGCTGTCAAGGCTCTCTTGCAAGGTGTTCTGACAAGGGCAGAGACAAGCGAGCTCCTAAATGCCCATGCGGAGCGAGTGTTTCCCTCAAGGTGGAGCTCCAAAACGCACAAGAAAAGGAGAGTTAAGCTCCCGACATCAAAAACACTTATACGTAGAGCATGTTATGCGAACATTCAAAGGCTCTACAATACAAGGAGGAAGGACGCTGCGGCGACGGTCCTTGAAGGCCGATGGAGGGATTCATACCTTTGTAAGGATGTCGAATGTAAAGATCTAGAGGGGTTCTGGAGAGAGCTGTTTAGTAGGGGGTCTGTGAAGATGCCAAAAAGCTTAATGGAGAAGATGGAGGAAGATGCAGGTACTAAATGGGATCTGATGGAGCCCATATCAGTGGCAGAGGTAACGAATGCTCTGAGAGGAATGGGTGACTCAGCAGCAGGTGTGGATAAGATCACAGCCAAAGACCTACTTCCGTGGCATCAGCTTTCGCTGGCGGACTATATGAACTTAATACTGGCCATTGAAGAGCTACCTAATGTGTTGACAATAACGAGAGTTGTATTTTTACCAAAGATTGACAGTCCTGTGCAGCCCAGTGATTACCGACCTATTTTGATCACTGCGGTGATTACAAAAGCTCTCCATAAGATTATGGCACGCAGACTATGTAACACTCTGAGTTTCTCTGCCCTACAATATGCGTTTCTGAAAAAGGATGGTTGTTTGGAGGCAAGCTCCTTGCTACATGCAATTTTGCGGAAGAGCCCAGATGAAATGGCTCTGGTTTCGTTGGCCTTCTTAGATCTGGCGTTTGACACCATCTCGCATGAGGCCATACTGGAAGCGGCAAAAGTGAGTGGCATCCTGAAGCCTATTCTGAACTACCTCAGGCATCTGTATAACAATTCACTAGTCCAGATGGGAGGCATTGTTTCCAGCTGTGATAGGGGAGTGCGGCAGGGGGACCCGCTGACTCCTATCCTTTTCATTCTGGCAATTGACAGGGTGGTAAAGGCAGCAATCCCCGAGATTGAAATTCAACTAGGCAGTGCCAAAGTTGACGCGTTGGCATACACGGACGACTTGGTTCTATGCGCAGAACGTCCGGAGAGATTAATGGACAAATTAAGATGTCTGGAGGAGGCCCTGAAAGTCCGTGGCATGTCTATCAACATTCAAAAGTCAGCTGGACTAACTATAGCATGAGACGGAAAGAGGAAGTGTGTGGTGCTTGTCCTGAGGGCCCTTGAAACAGCTGGAGGTATTATTGCCCCAATGGGGATTGCCTCGGTCCAAAAATATCTGGGCCTTCATTTCAACTGGAAGGGTAAGGTGAATCGCAAGCATACGGGAAAACTCGAGAAGATGCTTAAGGAAGTGTCTGAGGCACCTTTGAAACCCTATCAGAGAGTAAAGATTCTGCGGACCTACCTTCTACCAAAGTTAACGCATGAATTGGTACTGGGAAGTGCCCACCATAACACCATTAAGAAGAAAGATATTCTTCTGAGGGCAGCTGTAAGGAAGTGGTTACGACTACCTAAGGATACACCTGTAGCCTACCTGCATACACGTATCAGAGATGGTGGCTTGGGTGTGCTGTAACTGAGTACATCAGTCCCTCTGGCACAGAAGAGAAGGTTCGAGAAACTCCTAAACTCTAAGGATGATCAATGCACTATCATCAGCCACCAGAAATCTTTCCAAAAAGTGGAGAGGCAAATAAATCTACCATGCCGTGTAGCTACAACAGTGGTTTCAACAAATGTGGAGGCCCTGCAGGCATGGGCCTCAGAGCTGAGAAGGTCAGTTGATGGGAAGGAACTGGCTATCACTGAAGTGGATAAATATAGCCACCAATGGCTACAAAGACCCGAGAGAGTGTTTCCCTGTTTACATCTGAGAGGGATACAGCTAAGAGGTGGTGTTTTACCGACGAAAGCACGTGGCTCGAGAGGAAGAACCAACAGGATGGAGGATGTTACTTGTCACGGAGCGTGTAAATTGCGGGAGACGTTAAATCATGTGCTGCAAGTGTGTGAGGTTACACATGATGCAAGATGCGCCCACCCAACAGAGTCATGCATCAGACCGTGAAATTTCTTTGAAAGAAAGGTCCCGAAATCTGGATGGAGCCAGTAATACCAATATTAAAAACCTCTATAAAGCCTGACATAGTGATGGAGAGTGTAACCAGGATCTGTGTGATGGACATATCGGTAGTGGCAGCGCCCAGACTGGCAGAAACGTGGAAATTAAAGGAAGAAAAATACTTTTTGTTGCCGAATGAGAATACCATTAAGGCTTGGAGGAACTCTGATAAATGTGTGAGACATCTACCTCTACTGTTCTCGAACAGAGGCCTACTGTACGGGCCATCAGGAGCTGGATTAAGGATGATGGGTCTAACAGAGCGAGATCTGAATGACCTGTGCCTTCTAGCAATAACTGGATCATTGAAATGCTATGATAGGAACATGAGAGGTACCTGACATAAATATATATATATATATAAACGCATTTGGCAAAAAAAAAAAAACAGTGACTTAATGGAGAATCTCCCGCCACGGTGAACTGCTAAAGTGTTGATACCTTCCACTGCTAAGCCATTAGCGCCCAGTGGGGTTCCTCAGGCCTACTTTGTGGACCTGATAACATGTGCTAAATAGCCCATCACAGGCCATAGTACCAAGAAATATTTTAGCTATTTCAGGACAACTTCTCATAACCTGTGTCAGTTCTTTGGTATCCATATGTTACTGTCGATGAACACATTTCTGTGATTGTTTATTTCTAGAATGCTGTACAAACTGGTGTACACAGTTAGAAGTGTTTGTCGAAATCTGAGTTCCAATTGCATATTTCCAAACCTTACTAGTGAAAAATTTTGTCCACAATCATTGTCAGGATTCAGGTTTGATGCAAATAAAGTATATCTGTTCAGGCACTCTTCTCTGTTTAATGCAAATAACTGTGAACAAATGTGGCTCCCTGCAGGTAGACTGAAGGTCTTCATCCAGACTCTTTTAACTGGAAATTTTGCTGTGGCATTAAGAAGTTCTTGGCCATGACTGAGTTTTACAAATGGTCAGACCTGTACTTTCTTCAGAAAAAGAGAAGCGTTGGGTATTTTCAAACCGAAATTTGCATTTTTCTTCATAAAGCAAAATGTCTGGGTTAGGTATTTAATGCTGTTCTATGAAAAGGGAATGAGAGGTTGCATTTAGCATAACACTATGTGAGCGCCCTTGCACGAGCAGCATCTGAAGCTTGTGTAACACCATGCGTATTTATGACCCTGCCATGAACAGGTGAAGTGGTAATTAAGTACGTCACGTGATACATATAGCACCTGTGTACTGTGCTGTTAGCCTCTATTATCTGAAGTGAACATGCAATTCACAGGCCTGGCCTGGTATGACAAAGCTATGCTCTCATTCCCTTCTCAGGGAAAAGGGTTACATGCGTGACCCATATGTTCCCTTGCAAAGGGAACTCCCCATTGTGTTTAGCAAAACGCTATGAGAACGAGAATACCCACTCCATCATACAGAGGTATGGCCTGATCAAAAAGACCCAAGCCCGAGGGTCACTGCAAGACACTGGAACCCAGGGTGGAATGCATACCCAGACTGTAATATTGAATGAATGTGTGGCATAGACCGCCCAGCATCAGCACACACATCCTGTAAGGATACCCCTTTGGTTAAAGCCTTCAAGGAGGCGACCCCCATAGTGAAATGAGCCCTTATGCCCAGAAACGTAGTGTGACCTTGGACCTCATATGCAGTAGAGATTGCTTCCACTATCAAATTAGAGATGTGTTGCTTCAACACAGCATCACCATGCCATTCCAGATGAGGGCCGCTAAGACTGTTATTACTGTCTTGCAATAAGGAGATGCCCCTTGAAAGTGACCCGAGGCTAGATTCTGGGGACACCTAACAAATACTCAGAGTGTGTAGGCACCACCACTGATTACTCTCAGAGGTTTAATCCTATCCTCGGATGAAATCCCAGACTTATTAGCTACCACTGAAATGGTTTCATGTGCAATAGGCCCAATGGTATGACGTTGGCTGCTGCTGCCATAAGGCCCAACTGTCTCTCAGAGACTGGAGGGAATGCCCAGACCCAGCTTTATCTGGCCCAATATTGATAGGATCGACCCTATGCGTGTTGGGGATAGAAACGGCGCCATTGTAGTAGAATCCAATATTACTCCTAGAAAAGCTTTCCTCTGCACTGGAGAAAGCATACATTTCTTGAGGTTCAACCTAAGCCCCAAGCTCCTCATGTGGACGAGAACAACATCTCAATGTTGTTGATCGCTTGATTTGCACATCTTGTATTAAACTACTTAATCTGCATTTGCTTCAGTCTCAGCCTCCATTACGTGACAGAATACTTCGCCCAACTATGGAAGCAGCAGGAGAGTGAGGAGAGCATCATGCCTGTGTACACAGGAATGTCTGGCCAGTCAGTCCAGTTTTCATGTCAGTCCAGTTTTCTCAGTGGCTGGACACAGGATTCCCAGAGTTATCCTGAGTGGATCGACAGGGCATCCTCCACAGCTAAGCTTCAGCCCCTGGACAGTCCAGTGGCTGCTGTAATGAAGCCCAGCTACAGTGTTTCAAGGGCAGCCGAAATGCCCGCAAATGGCTCCAGAGCAGAGCAGAGTTCCAGCTTGAGACCTACAAAGTCTCACCCACAGAGCTCCAGCCGGAGGTCAACGTGGTGACCACATCTCCAGAGCTCCAACCTGAGACCCACGGGGTGGTATCACCTGACGAGCTTCAGCCAGAGGTCAATGTGGCTACCTCATCTCCAGGGCTCCAACCTGAGACCAACGAGCTGGTCTCACCTGCAGAGTTCCTGCCGGTGTTCAACCTGGTGACCTCTGCTCCAGAGCTACAGCTTAAGATCCATGAGGTGAGCTCCACTGCAGAGCTCCTGCCAGAGGTCAACGTGGCGACCTCGGCTCCAAAACTCCAGCTCAAGACCTATGAGGTAGTCTCAGCTCCAGAGCCCCAGTCAGAGATCAACAAGGCAACCTCCTCCTCAGAGCTCCAACCTGAGACCCACAAGATGGTCTCACCTGCCAAGCTCCAATCAGAGGTCAGCATGGCAAGCTCCTCCCCAGAGTTCCAGCATGAGACCTATGAGGTGGTATCACCGGCTGAACACTCATTTGAGGTCAATAAGGGGACCTCAGCTCCAGAGCCCCAGTTGGTGGTCAACATGGTGACCTCCTCCTCAGATCTCCGGCTTGAGACCCATGAGACTGTCTCACCTCCAGAGCTCCAGCATGAATTCAAGTTTCTGCTAGAGGTAAACAAGATGGCCTCCCAAGCCATGTTCCTGTCCAAGTTTGAAGCTACAGCCTCTCAAGCCAAGTTCCTGTCCGAGGTCAAAGAGACTGCCTCTCAAGCCACATCCCTGTCCGAGATCGACGAGGCGTCCTCTCAAGCCACATTCCCTTCCCAGGACAACAAGACAGCCTACCAAGCCACATTCCAATCCCAGGTTGACCAGAAGGCCTCCCAATCCTGCAAAGAGCAAAGACTTGTATCTAAAGGCACTATATTAGTGTGGCACATTGTGTGCATCTTCAGTCAAATTAAACAGCACGCAGTTGTGTGTATTTTCTGACCAAGAATCAGTGTGCCACATCTCATTAGCCAAAATAAAAAACAAACAGTAGAAAGAACGTGGGGCCGTGGTCAGATTATGTGAGAGTGTAAAAATTACAGATTGGTGTCACGTCTCCGCGACGGCGGAGAAAGAGGCTGGACGCAAGTGCAGTATGAACAGTGCTTTATTTACATTAGAGTCAAACAGTATAATCCAAGACGAGATTCCAATAGAGATAATCCATAAATAGGCGAGGGTCAGGCGATCATGCAGACAGAATTAAACAGGGCTAGGCAGAAGACGAGGTGTTGTCACGGAAAACGGGTTCGGTACACTATTCATGAAACGGGATATCTACAACAGCTAAATGCTAGTGGCTATCGCGCAGAGAAACTCAGACTAAGGCGCTAGACGGGTTAGCGGAGAAAACCCGTCTAGACCAAACTAACTCGGACAAAAACAAACATGAGACTCGGAACAGGACATGAACTCAGACTGGTCTAACAAGATATACTAAAGTCACCCTGAGCCAGAGACATACACACTCCTACGGACATACAGACATTCATACATTCAATATTCCACCCCGAGTGCTCGCAGTTGCACGGTATAAATACACACTGAATCATTGTGTGAGATTACCAACAGCTGCGGGCACTTGGGGCACATGACAGCTAAACACATGCATAAATCAGGGAGGAGACATGACAAACAAATGTAAACAAAAGTCCACGTGTGTGCAACTGTCAACGAAGTCCGCTACTGAGCTGAGCAAATGCAGCGCGCATGCATGGCGCATGCGCGCTGCTTCCGAGGAAAAACATGACAGAACCGGCCAAGGTGCAGTGCCGCACCTGGCCAGCAGGGGGAATCATGACAGATCCCCCCCCCAGGGTGCTCCTCCCGGAGCGCTAACGAACATTCCCCCTGTTGGCGGTCCCGGCCCCTGGGGCAGAATGTCCCAGGCAGAAACCAAGGGCCGAGGCAGACCTTGCTGGGCGACAGGTAGTTCAAGAACGCAGGGCGCCTCCTACAGAGGCTCGGGAGCGCAGGACGCCTCCCACAGAGGCTCGGGAGTGCAGGACGCCTCCCACAGAGGCTCGGGAGCGCAGGACGCCTCCCACAGAGGCTCTGTCGCACTGGAGGCTGCTTGGTGAGCTCTGGGTTGGATCATCGCCGGGCCTGGACACAAAAGAGCAGAGGTCACTGGGCTTACCTCCCTCAAAGGCTCAGGGACGCAGAACGCCGCCTGCCGTGGCACAGGAATGCAGGTCCCTGCCTGCCGTGGCACAGGAACGCAGGACGCTGCCTGTCGTGGCACAGGAACGCAGGACGCCGCCTGCCGGGGCTCAGGAACGCAGGACGCTGCCCGCCGTGGCACAGGAACGCAGGACGCCGCCCGCCGAGGCTCAGGAACGCAGGACGCCGCCCGCCGGGGCTCAGGAACGCCGGTCGCCACCCGCCGGGGCTCAGGAACGCCGGTCGCCACCCGCCGGGGCTCAGGAACGCAGGACGCTTCCCGCCGTGGCACAGGAACGCAGGACGCTGCCCGCCGTGGCACAGGAACGCAGGACGCCGCCCACCGTGGCACAGGATCCCCTGACGCCTCCCTCAGAGGCTCAGGAATGCAGGACTCCTCCCTCAGAGGCTCAGGAATGCCGGATGCCTCCCTCAGGAGCTCCGCAGTCTCTGTGGCGCAAGACGCCACCTCTGCCGAGGAGGGGAACAGGGCAGCATATGCTGCGTTGCAAGATGGTTCGTAAATTTCCTGAGGGGCTGAGACCTCCCCCTCGGTCTCTGTAGTGTCGGAGGCTGCCATGTCGGCCTCTGACTGGCGCGCCGTGGACATCTGTGCCCCCCAAAAAAAATTGTCTAGGCCTGCCGTCTCCTCCCGGCAGTGTTCAAGGGCATGAGACGCAACTGGACTCGTGGATACTGACATGGCATGAGGCTCATGGGCATGAGACATGACCTGGTGCTCATGGGCATGTGACTTGACATGGGGCTCATGGCTCATGAACTGGACTTGGCTTGTCGGTATGGGCAAGACAGGGCTCTCTGACGTGGGCACGTGGGATACAGGGCTCTCTGACATGGGCACGTGGGATACAGGGCACTCTAACGTGGGCACGTGGGACACTGGGCACTCTGACGTGGGCACGTGGGACACTGGGCACTCAGACGTGGGCACGTGGGACACTGGGCACTCAGACGTGGGCACGTGGGACCCTAGGCACTCAGACGTGGGCACGTGGGATACAGGGCTCGCTGGTTCGGACAGGGACGGAACTGGGCTCTCTGGTTCGGACAGGAACAAAACTGGGCTCTCGGGCTCGGACAGGAATGAAACTGGGCTCTCGGGCTCGGACAGGAACGAAACTGGGCTCTCGGGCTCGGACAGGCTTTCAGACGTGGACACCTGGGCAACCGGGCATTCAGACATGGGTGCTTGGGAAACTGGGCATTCAGACATGGGCACAGACGTAGCGGGGCTCTTGGGCTGCGCCAGTTGCGCCTGCCGGTGCGTGAGCCTCGCCAGCTCAATCGGGAGATATTCCAGGGCCCATTTGTATATGGGTGAAGCCTCCTCGCTGGCTTGCTTTAGCTGTTTCACCAGTTCATTTTGCTCTGCCAGTCGCTGCAGTGCGACTGAAAGCTCCTCCGTGTCCCGGATTTCTGAAAAAATAAAGTCCGCCATGAGGCTGTCTGCTGCTTCCAGATTAGGTCTTTTGTTCTGTCTGCTGCGTCCTTGTTCAGGCGGAATATTCTGTCACGTCTCCGCGACGGCGGAGAAGGAGGCTGGACGCAAGTGCAGTATGAACAGTGCTTTATTTACATGAGAGACAAACAGTATAATCCAAGACAAGATTCCAATAGAGATAATCCATAAAGAGGCGAGGGTCAGGCGATCATGCAGACAGAATTAAACAGGGCTAGGCAGAAGACGAGGTGTTGTCACGGAAAACGGGTTCGGTACACTATTCACGAAACGGGATATCTGCGACAGCTAAATGCTAGTGGCTATCGCACAGAGAAACTCAGACTAAGGCGCTAGACGGGTTAGCGGAGAAACATTCATACATTCAATATTCCGCCCGAGTGCTCGCAGTTGCACGGTATAAATACACACTGAATCATTGTGTGAGATTACCAACAGCTGCGGGCACTTGGGGCACGTGACAGCTAAACACATGCGTAAATCAGGGAGGAGACATGACAAACAAATGTAAACAAAAGTCCACGTGTGTGCAACTGTCAACGAAGTCCTATACTGAGCTGAGCAAATGCAGCGCGCATGCATGGCGCATGCGCACTGCTTCCGAGGAAAAATATGACAGAACCGGCCAAGGTGCAGTGCCGCACCTGGCCAGCAGGGGGAATCGTGACAATTGGGAACAGAAACCCACCTTTAACATATGGTACAGCCCGATACTAGGAGTCTATTAAAAGTTCTTTCAAGAAATGTGTAAGGTTAAATTTGTAATGTGTACTGAGGGATGTAAAATGTAATGAGAAAGGAATGTTTCTGAACCGTGAGGAAAGCCCAAAACCCGTAGAGACACCCTCACAACTGAAGGAGGTTCCTCTCGGGCTGTGGGCCCAAGATGTAGGCCTAATTAGAAGTGCACCACCAGTCCAAAACTGATTTTAGACCTAGACAATATCAATGCCCTCTTAAATCAGTAGTTATTTAGGGAATTAGGCCAGTATTAATTCACTTCTAAAAGCAGGGGTCATTGTTCCCTGCTCAGATTCACTGGAGCACACCACAATATTTCCGGTAAAATAGGCAAGCGAACCCCCACAAGCTGGTGAATGGTCATTTGCACAAGATTTGCAAGCGGTTAATGCAGCAGTAAAACAGAGAGCTCCAGACATGCAGAATTCTTACACTATATTAAGCCAGGTTCCAGCAAATAGTGAATGGTTTTCAGTCGTAGATTTAGCTAATGTTTTTTTTCATTATCACTCTTGATAAAGACAGTTTCGGTTTGCAGTCATATTTGAAAGACGTCCATACATTTTCTCTCACTTTTTCCAGAGCACACTGTGAAACTGACACCATTAAATTGTAGCTGCATCTTGCCAAAGAAAGCCACAAAGCAAGTCTCTCCGAATTTCAGTATGTACAACCTGAAGTGAGATTTCTAAGCATGACATCTCCACCAGTGGAAAGAAACCCTCTGCAGACAGAATGTCTGCCATTCAGAAGATTCCCAAGCCTCTACCTAAGAAACAAATTCTCTCTTTCCTTTCATTCTATACTATTCCATTCTAGACGCGCCAATCAGAGAGATAGCATATGTGACAGGTTGGACTGCTCATTCTCAGGTAAGTTGGATCCAGTCACTGCAGAGTTTCCCCCATGTGTACATGCAGTAGCAGCAGCTGTGAAAGCTGTGGTGGCATACTGAGACCTGGTAGGTTACTCAGAATTGACCCTACAGATTCCAAATGAAGTGTCATAACTCATGCTTGAACAGAAAACCTCACACCTGTCCACCCAGCAGTGGTTGCCCTATAACACTGTACTACTAGATATGCCAAACATCATTATAAAACGATGCACTATCCTTAACCTTGCCACTCTTCTTCCAACAGAGGGAGACAGGGAACCACATGACTGTTGTACTGACTAATGGACTCTGCTCAGCACAAGCTAGTCTCTGAGTTGTTGGACGCTGTCCTGCTCCCCCAAAGCTCTTGCAGTATGCAAATGTGATGCTAACAAATTAACAAACTAGACACTGTTTCCTAGGAAATGCTCAAGTAGGCAGTGCGGCAAAGCAAGCACCTGCATCTACAGTCCCAAACCTCTGTGCACTATCCTCTGAGAAAATAATCACTCCTTCACAGCTTTCAACCCTCCAAGCACAAGCTACGGTGGAGCAAAAGGCTGTGTGGTGTAAAGTAGGCTGCACTGTTGTTGATTGAGATTGAGGGTGCCCCCAGGGCTGTCTTCAAAGTTGATGCGTGGCATCAAAGCATTTGTTTATCTAATTATCCGTAAAAAAAAAAAAAATGTTTACGCTGTTTGTGCATCTCATGTGCTGAGGTTTGAAAGTAGAGAAGGCCGTGTTCTTATGTCCAAACAGGACTCAGATGTGGTAGAAAAGGTGTTGCTTAGAGATGTAATTCCTAGATGGGGAATTCCCACAAAAAAAAAAAAAAAAAAAAAAAAAAAAACCCAGTGATAATGGCATGCCTTTTGTGAGACATTTCAATAAGCAGGTGGGTGAATATTTGGGTTATGATTTAAAGCAGTACTGTGCATAACATCCAGCTAGTGGTGGGCAGTAGAGAGAGAAAATGGGACACCAAAATACAGATTGAGCAAATCCTATTCGGAAACAGGTTTAGCATTGGCTTAGCCCTTTTCGGATACTGTTTGGGAGACTCCCACAAACAGGAATAGGACCAGTGACTGCTCCACTTCTCGACACTGCAACATGTGATGATGCAATCATGTTACCTTTCAACCTTGTCCTCTGCCTGAAGTTGGCTCTTCCACCTTTCACAATGACTTATCCAACCCTTAAGCCCTGCAGACCTCTCAAGGCATACCCTGAGAATCAATCATGACCTGGGAGAGGTCTTCAGTAAGGACTTGGTCCTCTCACTATTCGACCTGCTCCTTGGGGGCCCCTACCATCCTACCATACGGTCCCTGACATTCCTCCTCCCCCCTGGGTCCTGGCTTCTTCTTTGTGGAAAAATAGGATACCTCTCTCCATCCTTGAACTGATTGCTGGGGTCTAAATAGCATCAGGGTAAAGTACAAGTAACCTATACGAATACGGCACAATAACGTTTGAATAATGGGAGTTCCAGAAGGTTCTGATACATGTTCAACTGCTGCTGTAGCGGCCTTGTTAAAAGAGGCGTTTGGTCTGGAGAAGGAGCCGGTTTTGGACCGGTCCCACCGGACCCTTCAGCCGAAGCCCAAGCCTGGTGAACGACCACGAGCTATTGTGTGTAGATTCCACTATTATATGCTGATATATTACGCCATGCAAGAGAGCTCCTGTGGATTAAAGTAAGGAAATTGATTATCTCTGTTTTCCCTGATTATACACCGGGCTCGAGCTGCATTTAATGAGGTTCGGCGTCAACTTCGTGATGTTGAGGGCGCTCGGTATGGAATAGTTCACCCAGCTCGGCTTCGCATTACA
>JAFFST010005990.1:0-10445 GCA_022414735.1 Noturus placidus
TATATATATATATATATATATGTGTGTGTGTGTATCTATCTATATATATATGTATATATGTGTGTGTGTGTGTGTGTATATATATATACAGTATATATATATGTGTGTGTGTGTGTGTGTGTATATATATATATATGTGTGTGTGTGTGTGTGTATATATATGTGTATATATGTATGTGTGTACAGGGTAAAGCTTTGATAACAGATCCTCTAGCAAATGATTAACATACATTATATGGGCTGTATTTACGGTTGTTCATCAATTTTAAAGGGCGCACTCTATACATACTTGCAGATGAAAGACGTATATTAAAGTTGGACCCTTAAGTGTTCCACCCCAGCAGCAAGGAAAGTAGTTTTCAGAACATATACGACCCACCACTAGTTTAAAGACTCGCATTAGAATTGGCAGCATCACTAGGACTACAGCCCCATGTCTTGTCACTACATAAAATCTAGCACGTTTCTAATCACTCTGGAAAGCTTGTTTACACTTTTAAGATATTGTGGGTTATCAAGACTCCACAATTACACCACACCAACCTACTACTTTCTAAGCTTGCTTTATGTTTACAGTTTGAACGGAAGTTCTGCTTGGCTGCTTTGCCCCTTTGAACAGACCTGCATGTTTTTTTTTTTTTTATTCATTTTATTTATCTTTTAAAAATTTCATTTAACACAGTTCTGTAGAACAGTGAATCTATCTTTAATAAATAATACCAAATACCAGCCCCAATTAACATGGAATCTAGTGAGTAAAACACTTGTGCCCCCCTGAGAGAAAAATGAGTCCGACCTCATAAAACCTATTAATGAGACTTGATAATTACGTTGCATCTTCATAATTAAGCGCCATTACCAAAACAATGTGGAGAGAAATATGAAATTATAAGTAGTCCCTGGAGACATGGTGTCCTCATTTAGACTCATTTAGGAAGATGCATGGAATCTGTTTATGTATGAGTTAGTTGCAGCGCAGTCACATCTTGAAGCTGTCGGAGTATACTCGCCGGCCACTTTAATAGGAACCCATGTTCCCTCATGCAATTACCCAGTCAGCCAATCATGTGGCCAGCAGAGCAATGCATGAAACCATTGCAGATACAGGTGAAGAGTTATAGTTAATGTTCACATCAAACATCAGAATGGGGAAATAATGTGCTCTCTGTCACTTTGACCGTGGCATGGTTGTTGGTGCCAGATGGGCTGGTTTGAGTATTTCAGAAACTGCTGATCTCCTGGGATTTTCTCACACACCAGTCTGTCAAACAAAAACAACAACAAAAAAACCATCCAGCAAGTGGCTGTTCTGCAGGAGGAAATGCCTTGTTGATGCGAGAGGTCAAAGGAGAATAGCCAGAATGGGTCAAGCTGACAGCAAGGTAACTAGAGTTACGCAGAAAAGCAGCTCAGAATGCACGTCACCACTACACCTTGTGGTAGATGAGCAACACTAGCAGAAAACCTCATCGTGTTTCACTCCTGTCAGAAAGGAAAAACAGGAATCTGAGGATGCGATGGGCACGAGCTTACCAAAACTGGACCGTTAAAGATCATCAGCTGTCCAGTTTCAGTGAACGTCTCACTGTCACTTTCATCATCCTGTATGAGGTGTTGACAGGGGACACAAGGACACTGGAAGCTAGTGGGGACAAGAGAGAGCACAAACATTTCAGATCATTGCCACAGGCTGATCTGTTCAACATCCTCGCTGTGTTGTTCCTAAAATAAAATCGTGTGATGAAAGTACTAACATTTTGGAGGCGAAACCCACTAAAATACCCCTTATGTCTACTAGTAAAACATCCAGCAGAGTTACTGAGGTAGTGGCTCTGTATTCAGAAGCCTGAAATAATGCCGTTAAAAGATTATATTGACAGTGATACTTACCTGTAGTAAAACAATCTCAGATCGATATGAAGATGATTAACCATAATCTAAGAGCTGCTTTATGATAATATATTGGTATTTATGAACTTCGATGTTCATATGGTTTGACTCTGTTTTTGTGAAATATTACAATAATGAAGAGAATCCAAAACAGGAAGTAATATTCATTCTCGTTTTCAAATGTCTTAAAAAAATTGACTCCGGATATGGTTAACTATTTATGACCATTGATTTAGGAGTTCGGTCATCTGCGAAGTTTGATAAGACCCTTATATTCACTTCAGTTCTAACAGAGAAATAAAGTAAACTGGAGGGGGTGGGGTTTTCATGTTTGTCAATATGGAGAGCTCTCAAGTGTTTGTTTTATAATGAAAGCAGTCCTCAATTCCAGCGTTTTGAGAAACTTGATAGCCATAACTATTGACCTGTTGTTTTTCACAATTACCTCATGCCATCTAGTCTCCAAAACCTTTTTTCTGAACGCACTTACTCAGATATTATATGCTAGGTCTCGCAATATGTTTCACCTTCAGTTCACCAAAACAAAAACAAAGAATAGCCACTTGTTTATTGTCTTAGATATGTGGAATGTAAAACCCAGCAATCTAATCAAGCTACTGTGTTTCATACATATTTCAGTCTCTCGATGTGCAAATCTGATGGAGACATACCCCAAGCAACTTACAGCTGTAATCGCAGCAAAAGGTGGAGCTACAAAGTACTAACTTAAGGGGGCTGAATAATTTTGCACGCCCAATTTTTCAGTTTTTTATTTGTTGAAAAAGTTTGAAATATCCAATAAATTTGGTTCCACTTCATGATTGTGTCCCACCTGTTGTTGATTCTTCACAAAAAATTACAGTTTTATATCTTTATGTTTGAGGCCTGAAATGTGGCAAAAGGTCGAACAGTTCAAGGGGGTGGAATACTTTCTCAAGGCACTGTGTATATGTGTGCATGTATGTGTGTGTGTGTGCGTATATGTATATATAAGTTGCTATTTTAAATGTACTCCAGTATTAAAAAGTAAACACGTTTTTAACAACAAGATTAAATTAATGTTTTCATGTTAAAAGCAACTATTGCTTATCTAAAACTATTTGAAACCATTAAAATTCTTGATTCATTTGCATTACTAACACGATGTACTTTCATAGTGAATTAATCAGAAGTTAAATATCTTGTAAATATCCAGAATTTGACTTGCTGCCCAGCCAAATTACGTTAGGTTAGACTAGCATCGACTGCTGTATCTGTCATTTAGCAAAGAAATCAGGCTAACTTCAATAAATATCACCAGCTAATGTTGCCGAATTAACTTAACTCAACATGCTTCTTCAAATTACATGCCGTTCATTTCTTTTAGTGCGGCAAAGGAAACACCTCATTTTATACAAGTCTTTTTCTTATTCCAGCAACATGAAACATTTTAGTGAGGTAGGGCCGGGAAAGCTCATCCGCAAGTCCTACACTGCAGTGTGTAATGCTAGGAGTAAATACAAATGTTAAATGTAAAAAGCAAGGTTTTTAATTTCTTGAAAATGTAATCAAGTGAGTGTACACACATTAAGTGTCATTGAAAACTGACAGTTTCTCACAAAAGTGAGTACACCCCTCACATTATTGTAAATATTTGATGATATCTTTTCATGTGACGACACTGAAGAAATGACACTTTGCTACAATGTGAAGTAGTGAGTGTACAGCTTGTGTAACAGTGTAAATTTGCTGTCCCTTCAAAATAACTCAACACACAGACATTAATGTCTAAACCGCTGGCAACAAAAGTGAGTACACCCCTAATGTTCTCTTTGACATGCCAATTTTAAGAAATCATAATACTAAAACTTGTTTTTTGAAAACTTTGTGCAATGATGGAACTTACGGAAAGCGTCACTGACCGAATCCTTTTGGTGAACGGACTCAAAAGATTCGATTCAAAGGGATGAATCGAAATTACCAGCACTGTCAGGAATGCTGCTGTTTGAATTGTCTGGATTTTCATTGTCTAAGAGCAGAAATTTTTGTTATATAAACTTACACGTGCTCTGTGGTAAACAGTAACGGAGATACTTGTCTTGAATTGGAATGGATTAGACTCTGTTCGTGTTTTGAGAGAGAAAACATTCACGGCTTTATCTGTTTGGCAGCACGGACGAACGAAGATAAGATGCATCAAAGATGTTTTGTTGCTCTGTTCTGAAGTCAGACAGCAGGATATTAAGGCAAAAAGGAAACGTATTATGAGATGCATGATTTTTTTTTTTTTTTTTTTTATCTTAAAGCTGCTGACTCTGCGTTTTAACTACAGACATTTCAATCGTCCAACATCTGGATAGTAGGAATCGATCTGTGATTCCGAAACCATCATTCGTCCCAAACCTAATAATGGTACCTAAAATGTCGGTCATACACGTCGTTAAAAAACCATTGTGTGTGTGTGTGCTGTAACTGCAGTGAAAATGTGTTGGGCTGTAATTGTTTTCGAAAGGTCTACCTGAAGCGAGCACAGATGTTTTCCTTGAGTAATCAGTTGTTCCCCGTGACCAAACCCGTGCTTAATGTTGTTACGCTTAATGAAAATGATCGATGGTAGTTTTAAAAAGGTTCTGCTCGGTATTTCTCACACACATTGGTTCATCTGTGCTGAATAAACAGATGTGCTCTTTCGAGTGAGGGAAGGGTTTTGTATACTTTCCAATTTTCCCCCAATTCATCCCATCAAATGACTTCTTTCACCTCCCACCCACTTTTATTTTTGTGTACCTTCTCTCTCTTTCTCTTACTCAGTGTGACCAAGACCAGTGCATTCAGAGCAGCAAATTCGTTTTGCAGGCCGCCACTACGCCGTTGCTGCAGAACGAGACCCCAGTCATGGCTGATGAGTCATCAGTGCTTGGCAGACCAGCTCTAGGCGCTCCGTGTCCGTTGCTTCCACTTGGCCAGCCCACACCACCCACTTCCACCCCTAGTCTGAGCTGTGAAGCTGAGAGTCTGAGCCCACCTGCCCCCGAGCCTCAGCACCACTTCCTCACACCTGACGATGCCCCCTCGCCTCCAGGCATGCTTCCCTGCACAAGCCCGCTGGACCACGGCCACACGCCGCCCTTCTACAACCCTGCCAGCCAGGACTCTCTACACGAGGACTCAGTCAGAGGCCTGGTCAAACTCAGCTCTGTTTAAACAGACTCATCATGTGTGGATCCCACACCCTTTAATCTGTGCCAAGAGCCTGAAAGCTCCTCATCGTAAACTCTCCAATCTCAGTGATATGAGCAGCCCAAAGTCACTAAGTGTGGATTTTGAACACATTTAAACCCAGTTTGCCACACTCCTAAGTCACAAAGTGAGCTGCCAAATCTGTTTAAGTTCTTCTGACTGTCTGGAGATACAGGAGCTGCTCCCCTCTAGGATGGCTGGCTTCTAAAACAAAGGGCTGTAACCAACCCAGTGCATCGAACCGTTTAAGAAGAGGACGTTCCACTTGAAAAGCTGCTTCATGTGTCACTTGCTGGCATTCACTTTGTATTTTTGGGCTGTTAATCAGAATTGCTGCCTGATAATTGGGTCTGCATTGCACACTTTTTGCCTTCCTGTCTTTTGAGATTATTGCACCATTGATAACGTGAGCTGTTGTCATGATGTTGCATATGTGTACACGTTTTTTTTTTTTTTTACTATTACCTATTTTGGAAAGAATATGGTATTGTGTTGTGGCACAAAAGAAATGTTTTCCTTTCTCAGCCAATTGTTGTATATCACACGGATATTACTACATTACCCGAGTTTTAATGGGATTCTGTAAAAGCTGTTCCTGCATCTTTAAAGACTCAATGTTGTATGCTGCAAAGTTCCCTCGTCTGCGTAAACAGTGTTATCACGTGACGGTTGCCTGTAGTAGATGTCTTACCAACACGACCTATGATACTGTGTCATGAAGAAGAAAACTACACTGCCCAATAAAATCTGATTCATTACAAGCACCAGTTACCTACTTCATTTCAGACTTGCATCAGAATACTGTTGTTTTAAAACAAATCTCCATGCATTTTAGTTACTCTTGAACAGTAATCTCAAAGAAATTCATCATTAATTTAGTCTCTGTACTCCAGAACTTTCCAACAGGTGTAAGGAATTTAATGTCCTTTAGTTAAATTTCCATCCATAACACAAATTACATTTACATACATTTATTCATTTAGCAGACGCTTTTATCCAAAGCGACTTACAATAATGAGAGCACACTCACACACCAATGGTAGCAGAGCTGCATGCAAGGTGCTAGCTTGCCATCGGGGGCAACTTAGGGTTCAGTGTCTTGCCCAAGGACACTTCGGCATGGGATCACCCGGGCCGGGATTCGAACCACCAACCCTACGATTAGTGGACAACCCGCTCTACCGACTGAGCCACAGGTGCCCTGGCATTTGCTAAGGGCAAATTATATAAAAGTGCTACTTTTATTATTATATAAATCAGTTTTAACTCTAATCTTAAAACTGGTGTTATTGTTCTGAACTAACCGGAAATTCAAAGAAAATGTTACTGTTGAATGAATACATGTTAATTCCTTTTTCAACATCATCTGCATCTGTAGTGTGATTTGATTACCACAGACAACAATTGTATACATTTTCCTTAACATAGTTAATCTAAACTAAGATATAATAGAAGCCTAAGGGCAGTTATTTCATTACTAATAAATATGACTTTGTTTATACGTAATTCCTGTTACTTAAAGATTGACTGTTCTTCCCACTGAAAAAGTAGTTGCATCTGTGAAAGGACGAATTA
The DNA here is from genome assembly GCA_022414735.1 of Noturus placidus. Taxonomy (NCBI): domain Eukaryota; kingdom Metazoa; phylum Chordata; class Actinopteri; order Siluriformes; family Ictaluridae; genus Noturus; species Noturus placidus. Next base: position 6,685 of record JAFFST010005990.1, read on the forward strand.
CAGATTTGGAGATTATTTTACAGTTATCTTTGACTTTTAAAAAGTCATTAAAAGTGTGCTACAAATTTTTTTACATAAATGTCAATCTTCTCAACAACTGCCCTTAGATTTCAATTATGACTTTTTTTCATAGTTTTTATTGAGTCTCATACACTTTTCAGAGTACAACAAAATACATCAATACAGGATCAACATTTTTTACCCCGATAACAGCCCCTCCCACCCAGGAATGTTTACATTTGATTAATTTACTTATGATTCATGTACATGTGATTCATTTTCATAAATCCATACAGAATCAAACTTTTAACCCCAGTAACAGAACACCCCCCAAGCAAGATTTATATATGATTCATTTATATGTAATTTTACATGTGGTTCATTTACACATGATTCATTTTCAGAATATTGTTGTCTTGGACCTCTCCACAACCCCCCTCTAGATCAGTCTGGCTTAAAGATTTAATTTTGAAGCTGGAAAAAAATCAAGTATGACATCAGAGGTAGTGGAGACTCATTTTTGATTAAATGGCAACAGTTTATTACCTACTTCAAGAATGTACGCACCGTGGAGGTAGATTAAGGAGAGGTGGAGGTCAATACTATTCATCTTACCCCCCCTTCTCCTTTTTTTTTTCTTTGATTCTGTATGGATTTATGAAAATAATACGAAACATATGTAATTGAATTACATGTACATGAATCATAAGTAAATGAATCATATGTAAACATTCCTGGGTGGGGTAGGAGGGGCTGTTATTGGGGTAAAAAATATTGATTATGTATCGATATATTCTGTTGTACTCTGAAAAGTGTATGAGAATCAATAAAAATAAATAAATAAATAAACATATGACCAAAAAGCGCAAATTAATTAAAATTTTAATCGAAATCAGCAGGAGCCTCCAGCTTCGCGTCCTACTCCATTCGAACTCGAACTCCGATTTCAATTATAATGACTTCTCCATCCATTCAACCATCCATCTGTAACCGTTGACTCCTTTTCAGGGTCACCGGGGAACCTGGAGCCTATCCCAGGAGGCATCGGGCACAAGGCGGGGTTACACCCTGGACAGGGTGCCAGTCCATCACATAAACACTCACACACCCATTCATACACTACGGACACTTTTGACACGCTAATCAGCCTAACATACATGTGTTTGGACTGGGGAGGAAACCGGAGTACCCGGACTTCTCGCTTTTCTTAAAAACAAGGATTGGTTTACTTTTTCAAAATACCACTCAATCCCCTCCACACACCTGCCCAATATCACAAGTGACTACGTTTACACGGACAGCAGTAATCTAATTATCGACCTTATTCTGAATAAGATCATATTCTGATTAAGGTGTTTACATGAGTTGCTTTTAGAATACTCCTTTCATGTTCCTGTTTTACATGTTATAGAACATAGAGCCATTAACAGCACACGTCATGATGTCCTCACATCACGCCATCCGACGTTCCCGCCAGAATTTCACGTGTTTATTTTTACGAACCCAAGTACAGTTAATTATTTGTCATGCTGTACGTGCAAATAAACGACTGCTTGAAGCCGTGAGTTGCGTCCCAAACCGCGTACTTACCTACTATATAGTAGCTGAGATGCATGTATTTCGCCTACTATATAGTAGGTAAGTACGCGGTTTCGGACGCAGCCGTGCTCTCTTATTTACCGTTAAACGGTTGAGCACTACCATGTGTTTTGTCACACAATGTTAATAGTGTGATTAAGGTGTGTACATGTCTGTAATACACGTCGATAATGCGACTAAAGCAGGAATACTCAATGTCTTAATTCGATTTAAGTGTCGAAGTGACTTTAATCGGATTAAGATAAGAAATTGCTGTTTACATGCTAGTTTCTTAATCAGAGTATCGTCTTAATATTGGATTATTGTTGTCCATGTAAACGTACTGACTCTTAGTTGTGCTTTTACAACTGTTTAGGGAAATGTGACAAACTGTATAAAATAAGCATTATGAATTATAAAGAGTTTCAAATAAACAGTAGATAGAGACTAAAATGTGGTGGTTTAGACACTGTGTAAAAAGTCTCTCTTTTTATTTCTACTCAAGAGATAGTGGGTGACCTCGCAGGCATGAACTGCATGTAGGCAAGTTGCATAATCTGAATCAGAAGCCAAGAAGGTCATCTTAAGGAAGTGCATAACCCGGGTCTGAATACGAGGAACTTCGCCCATATTTCTTTCCCCAATATTGGACTTAAGCTTCCAACTCTGAATAAAGCCTGTAAGCTCAGTGTAGTGTTTAGTACATGCTTTATTAAAGACAAATATAAAGCACAGTAATTATAATAAGCAACACTGTTACTCCGTAACAATACGTTTGCAAACTTATACTTAAACTGCTTTTACAGTCCTCCATTTAAACCAAATAAACATGAACAGTCATATGGTGGTGCTCACTCACCTCAGGTTCTCCACCATGTACGTTCAACACAAGAGCATTCTGACTTCTAGATTATTCTAGCTGTTGCTTCCTGTATTAAACAAAATCCAGCGACTCCCTGAAGACTGCTGTACATCTTTCCATAAGTATAATCCTTCTTACTTAAATATTAGGCACATTAGGGAAAAGCATACCCTTATATTTACTTATTTGTGCCATTTGAGCTTCTATTTCTAAAATTTCCGTCCTGAAAAGCCAAATCAGTTTCACGGTCGAAACATTTGATGTTATCTAAGCAGCACTTTATTTAGTTTCATAACTGCTATTATTTTGAAGCTGTATATTTATTTTACTGCTGTTGAGGTTATTGAGCTTTAGAGTCAATGCAATGACAAGTTAATTAGGCTTATAATAACCATTTAATCACTGTAATATCAGCTGACTGTTGCAGCATTGATTCTTTTAAAAGCAGTAGTGTCTTGCATAAAATAATGACTAAATAACTATCTGTGAGCTCCAATTTAAAATTAACCTCTTGAGCCTCCACATGTTTAAGATGAAGTGATCGCTTGCATTCCGTTTTTGTTCATTTTCATGAAGGATACCAACAATTTTGGAGTTGACCGTATAACAAACGTTAAGTGTTTCATCTGGAACGTCACTTTAAACATCCGTACAGGACTCACGGAGTGATCGTTGCCGCCAAAAATGCTTGATTTTGCTACGGCTCTTTTTCTTTTTTTATTAGAGGAAAACTACTTAAATTGGTGCAACTACAAATGCACGGAATTGTCTTTTGCAATGATGTTTGTTGGTAAACGAGACCTTTTAGCTGTACTCGTGTTCGACGCACGTGAATTGAAGAAGACCAAGATGCGTCTTAGCCAAAATCGGCAGTAATTTTGAAAAATCGCAAGCTCCTATGAATATTGCAGCTTGCATGATTTCATATTCATTTCTGCGATCGCAAAATTGTGAAATCCTGGAGTGACTGATAAATAAAAATCGCTGACTAGGCCTTACAGATGCCATGCCTGGCATCTTCGCTCAACTAGATAACAGCTTTTTGAGTCAATAGTAAACACATTTTCAGATTTTATCATCCCATAAAATGTACCCTGATTTTTAATACATGTTTTCATATCACTGTGACATAAGGCGTGTAAGTGGCCACTGATCACGCAGGGCTCGACTTTTGTTTTTACTTGTTAGAACTGGTGCTTGAAAACTTTAGCACCAGCAAAAACTTAGGAGCGACACAGCTGCAAGTACATTACATACACACACATGTTTTTATATATATATATATATATATATATATATATATATATATATATATATATAT
>JAFFST010005991.1:19910-29930 GCA_022414735.1 Noturus placidus
TTGTTGATTCTTCACAAAAAATTACAGTTTTATATCTTTATGTTTGAGGCCTGAAACGTGGCAAAATGTCGAACAGTTCAAGTGTAAATATATATACATATATAATATATTTGTTTGTTGATTGTTTGTTTTTATTCTGTAAACACAGATGAGGCAACATCATAATTACATGAAAAGATTTCATATATCTCTTTACTATGTGCCACCCATGATCCATGGGTCCGTGGTCGTTTTCAGCTTCTTTACGCAGGAAAGCTTTCTTATCACTATGTAGACTCACTACTTACACCCAATATCAGTTTTCAGGGTGCATACTTTTACATAAAATTGTGAAAATAACCTATGCCATAAATTCCGAGCTCCATGTCATTTTCGTCAAGGACACATCAGTCATTTAGCCAAAAAAGGTAGTAATTTAAATGACTAAAAGTAGAACATTGAGGTAGAGAGGTAGTACTCAACATTTCCAAAGAAACAGAATCAGCTCTTCAGCTAAAATCTGCTAAAAATCTTTTATTATTGCGTAATCAGCTATAAATTACATAGTACTTTATAATACAACTACAAAGCACTTTCCATAATTATTGGCATCTTTTATAAAACTATTACACAGTAGGAGAAAATATTTATCTTTGTTCTTAACTTTTTCCAATAGCACTACGTAATAGATAGGTAATGCACAAGTTTCCAAATATGTGTGTTTGTGTATACGTTCTCCTGAATAGTAGGACGTTAATCTCCTCAGCGGAAGAGAAGAGCGTCTACTGGATTACATTCAGTCATCTTCGTTTACTACTAATAGTCATTTGTTAAAGGAACAGTGCGCTGTTTGTTATAGAGTTCTGGCTCTGATCTCCACTCCACACAGCCGCACATTTCAGCACTGACGCGCTCTCAGGCTGAACAAGCAGACCACACAGACCCCGAAATGACAAAACCATGTGTGGGCTGAAGTGCACTTCCTAGTGAGTAGGCTGAAAGGTGGCTTCCTTTTGAGTTATGGAATCAAAGTGACAGGGTTTGTTTACTCTACATTCCACTAACAGCTAAAGCCCGGCTCTAAATACGCCCGAGGAAGAAGCCTCTCTACTTCCGCCTGTGACGTAAAAACACTCTGTCAAAACATCGCTGTAATTTTTGCGAAGCATTACACGGGTCTCTGTATGCATTTAAGAAGTAAATATAGGAAGGTCAACTTGTGGGCGTGTACGAGGCAATATTTGACTCCTGTTTTATAGTTGTTATATGTTTATCTTGGCACGGTTATTATCTTCAGAACGTTGGGAAAGATTAGATGACTTACTTTCCACTTTTGGTGCTTGTCGAAATAGTTTTATCCAAAAATCAACGCAATGTCCCTCTTCCTTAATACATTCAATATGCCCAGTTGTGTTTTTGGTCTGAAGTTTAGTACTGGAGCTGTGAGGTTTTGTATTGCTTTGAACCATGAACAGATTCATTTCAAAGTTTGCCTCACACCTCCAGGGTTGGCAGGTTCGAGTCCCAGCTCCAGCCTGTGTGCACCGAGTTTGCATGTTCTCCGCATGCTTTGGGGGTTTCCTCCACCACTCCAAACACAATTTGTCCGTAGTGTATGAATGTGTGCGATTTTGTCCTGCAATGGGTTTGCACCCCATCCAGGGTGTCCTTCACCTTGGTGTCCCCTGGGATAGGCTACCCACAACCCTGTGTAGGATAAGCGGTACAGAAAATGGATGGGTGGATGGATGGACTGTAGGCTACATCTATAGGTGAGCCATGTGCTCCAGAAAACATTGTTAAAAATGGCCAGCATGAAAGTTTTTAACCGATATGTTATTTTGTCCATTTTATTAAGAGAAGATAGTGTGTCATACAGTGTCTGTTTGTGATAAGTAACAACAGATGTGGGTTTGATGATTTAGGTACATTATGCTGCTAAACTGACACAGTGCTAAAGTGGAGGCTACATGCTTTTCTGCTCACCACGGTTGTAAAGACTGCTTATTTGAGTTTGCATACACCTTCCTGTCTTTGCCATTCTCCTCTGACCTGTCTCACCAACAAGGCACTTTGAGAACTGCCGTTCTGTGTAAACTGTACTGTTGTGTGTTCTCCCAGGAGTACAGCATTTCATTCTGAATTAGTCAATCCAGCCTGTCTGACACTGAGATCACATGTTTTCCTCATTCCGATGTTGGATGTGATCATTAGCTGAAGCGCTTGACCTGGATCTGCATGATTTTATGTGTTGCACTGCTGTCACATGATTGACTGACTATATTATTGTCTGCATGAGTTTGGGTACATGTGGGTGGGCTCAGTCATTGGCCTCATTCATTCATCTTCAATAAGCGCTTTAACCTGGTCATGGTTGTGGTGGATCCAGAGCCTATCCCATGAACACAGAGGATGAGATGTGAATACACCATGGATGGGTTGCCAGTTCATCTTCCAGGCCAAAGCTAAAGTAGCAAACTTTGGAAAGCAAACATCACTGGCTGATTGACTACACTTGGGCAAATGGGAAAATTATATAATGACATTTTTGGTCGAATGACTCTTAAGATGGGGAAGTAAATAAAAAAAGTATTCAATGACTCTAAATCAGGACGTTCTTGAGGAAATTCCAGTTTCTGTGAAGACTCACCAGTTCATAATATCGTTACAAATGCTTTCAGTAAATTTTGAAAGTCTTTTGTCATCTTTCCTTTCTTCCTGTCAGCGTGGGCTGTCAGCCTCCACCAGTTTGGTAAATGATGCTGTTATCTGTCGTAAAGGCTATTAATGTATAAACCACAAGAGTTCTCCTAACACTGTTGACAAAAGGGCTCTGTTTACACGCTCTCATTCACATTCACTTCCCCTCATACTTACTCTCCTCCACACTCACAATAAGGATTCCATTGTCTCTCTCGGGCAAAATTATACAGTTCTCCTGTTCACGTTATACTGTTCCACACAAAACCATTAAGTACGCATAATCCTCCAAAACACTAACTTATTCAGAGAAACAGTGTATTTTTGGCACGTATTTCAATGTCTTGTGAGTTGACAGGGACTGGGTTATGAGAAGCATGGTGTAATGCACAGTGTGGGATGGCCATATCTCATCAATTGTGGTTTGGACGACTTCTCAATACTTTTTGCAATGTCATAGCTTTTAAAAATACTGAAGCTGCATTTGTTTTTTTTTTGTTTTTTGCAGTGCTTTCATTTTACTTTAAGTCTGTACTGATGTGTATATATGTATATATACTGTATGTATGTGTATATATATATGTGTGTGTGTGTGTGTGTATATATATATATATATATATATATATATATATATATATATGGCTTAGTGGTTAGCATGTTCGCCTCACACCTCCAGGGTCCGGGGTTCGAGTCCCGCCAGGGCCATGTGTGTGCGGAGTTTGCATGTTCTCCCCGTGTGTCGGGGGTTTCCTCCGGGTACTCCGGTTTCCTCCCCCAGTCCAAAGACATGCATGGTAGGCTGATTGGCGTGTCTAAAGTGTCCGTAGTGTATGACTGTGTGTGAGTGTGTTTGTGTCCTGCGATGGACTGGCACCCTGTCCAGGGTGTACTTCGCCTTGTGCCCGATGCTCCATGGGATAGACTCCAGGTTCCCTGGTGACTCTGAAAAGGAGTAAGCGGTTGAAGATGGATGGATGGATGGAGATATATATATATTTCTCCATGCTACAATATACCCAGTGGTATAAGTTTATAACTCTTTGGCAGTGTTATTCATCACTGGATTGAAAAAAAAATGTCTAAGCTGTGTAAGCCATTTAAAGAAAAGCAAATATGTGGTGTTGTTGTTTTTATTTTTTTATTTTAGAAATAAATACAAAATTGTGTTCTGTTGAGAGAGGTGGATTTTAAATTTAACCACAATTTACAATAATTAATCATGGCTTTAAATTCCCTGTGAAATTCCTTGAACCGTGCAGCGTTTTTCAATGTGTTGATGTCATTTCCACTGAAACAGGAAGTCAGGTTGGGACATATTGAGTAGCACCTCTCCCTTTTTAAGCTGTCCTCGCAGCCCAGGCTAAGCCGTAGATGACAGTTAGTAGCATAGATTCTTATAATGTTGGGAACATTTGATTGGACAGAAAATGTGATGAGAAGCTGAAGTTCAGAATGATGTCATCAAAATTGTTGCTCCGTATTGGTGGTAGAGAGAGACTGTAAACTTGTAATGCATAAAGGTGTGTCTTAAAAAAAACTTGGAGAAGTTTTTTTTTTTTTTTTCTCCATAATTGAATTAAAAAAGTGGAGCTTTTCATATATTTTAGATTCATTACACATAAAGTGAAATATCAAGCCTTTTTTTTGTTTGTTTTAATCTTCATGATTACAGATTACAGCTCATGGAAATCAAAAACGAAGTATTTCTAAATATTAGAATAAAGAATTTATAATACAGAAATGTCGACTTTCTGAAAAGTATGTTAATTTATGTACTCAATACGCGGTCGAGGCTTTAATCCTTTTGTATGAATTACTTTATCAATGCGGCGTGGCATGGAGGCGATCAGCCTGAGGCACTGCTCAGGTGCCTTCAGCTCGTCTGTATCGTTGGGTCTGGTGTCGCTCGTAGATTCTCTATGGGGTTCGGGTCAGGAGAGGCGACTGGACGATGAAGCACAGTAACACCACGGTCGGTAAACCAGTTACTAGTAGTTTAGGCACTGAGGACAGGTGCTGATTCCTGCTGGAAAAGGAAATCAGCGTCTCCATAAAGCTCGTCAGCAGATGGAAGCATGAAGTGCTCTAAAATCTCCTGGTACACGCTGCATCGACTCTCGACCTGAGAAAACACACTGGACCAACACCAGCAGATGACACGACACCCCCAAATCATCCCTGACTGTGGAAACTTCACACTGGACTTCAAGCAATGACGATTCTGTTCCTCTCCACTCTTCCTCCAGACCTTGATTTCCAAATGAAATGCAAACTTTACTTTCATCTTACACACTATTGTGATTGTGTGTACTTAACCAGGCTGAGATTTTAAGGCCTCAGGAACCCTTTGCAGGTGTTTTGAGTTAATTAACCGATTTGAGCGCTTCTCAGGTCGACATTTCTGTATTATAAATGCTTTATTCTAATATGTTGAGATACTGGATTTTTGATTTCCATGAGCTGTAAGCCTTAATCATCGAGATTAAAACAAAAAAAGTGTTTGAAATATTTCACTTTATGTGTCTAGATTATACGAAAGTTCCGCTTTGTTTTTTATTTATTAAATTACGGGAAAAAGTTTCCCACAAGATCCTAATTTTTTGAGATGCAGCTGTGTATCTTCTAAATTCGCATTTTGTCACTGTTTTGGAGCACACTAGCTCATAGAAAACCTTAAGCCTAACATATTCATACTACACGTCACACAACTTCAATTTTGATTACATAGGGGCTTTAAAATGGACTCTCTGAACTAAATTACGTGTCGATTAAATGAATTAAGATTGGCTATGTTTGGTCCTAAAACATGGAAGGGAACAAGAAAAGCATACGAATCTGTATAACTGGCCATTCAAATTCAGCTTCACTGACAGAAGAAAAAAATTACTAAAATAACACTATTATGCAAATGTTAAAGCACTCCGTCATTGAAGATACACATCTAAAAGAAGCTTCCAACAACCTAAGAACCTATCATTACGTCCTCTTTTATGGAATTACCTGAGTGGCATTGCATTTATTACTCAATGCAGGTATTGTTTAAGAGCATGAAGATCCATCTCAAAGACGAAATAGAGTCTGAAGGGAGAAATTTAAAGCCAGTATTTCATCAGCTAGTAAAGTCATTGATCAGTTAGATGACACTCTGATAGGAGTAATGGAGAGACATTGACCTTTGAAGAACGTCTCAGATGTAGACCGGTCAGATGAGGCAGCAGGAACACCTACATTGGCTATTACGGTATACTGTTTGGGTCAAAAAAACAAAGAGCTAATTATGTGCTTTAAATAAATGGCACAAAAGCTCTGGAATATCATTTTGTCTGTGTTTATAAATAATAATAATATATTATCAGAAACCACAGAAACAGTGTTTGAAATACGGAACAACAAAACATCTTGTTTCCGGTCAGTGTGATTATATAGGCATGTGAATGATATTAAACTGTAAGCTACCCATAGTTCTTAGCAACATTAAGTCTTTAAGCACTAGTGCAAAATGAAACTGGATTTCAAAGTAGTGATTTTGCCATGGCGATCTCAATAAATGTGGCTCATATGGCAAAAAAAACACATCACCATACTTGAAGGCAATACAAGATACATCTCACAATATATAGGTTTGCAAAGCAAGAAAGAAAGTTGCCAGTATAACAGTAGTGTTGAATGAAAAAGTTCAGTGATACTTTTATTTATGGTTGCAAAAATATTTTATTTTTTTTAACACCCTGAAAAAAGGGAATAATAAAAAATAAAATTCTCTAATTAAATTTGACCAGTTTACAAATGAATGATTCGGTACAAACATTTTATCATCCAATCAGCTGCTTCCCATCAGTTTGTAATTGTTATTCAAATAAAGTTCAGAAAAAGATCTTGTGATTTGCAGTGACTTGCAAGCTGTTGGCTTTAGTATTAGTAATCAGGCAGTATTAGTGATCAGGCAGTATTAGTGATCAGGCAGCATTAGTGATCAGGCAGCATTCATGATCAGGCAGTATTAGTGATCAGGCAGCATTCATGATCAGGCAGTATTAGTGATCAGGCAGTATTCATAATCAGGCAGTATTAGTGATCAGGCAGCATTAGTGATCAGGCAGCATTAGTGATCGGGCAGCATTAGTGATCGGGCAGCATTAGTGATCGGGCGGTATTAGTGATCAGGTGGCATTAGTGATCAGGTGGTATTAGTGATCAGGCAGCATTAGTGATCAGGCAGTATTAGTGATCAGGCAGCATTCATAATCAGGCGGCATTAGTGATCGGGCGGCATTAGTGATCGGGCGGCATTAGTGATCAGGCAGCATTAGTGATCAGGCAGCATTCATAATCAGGCAGCATTAGTGATCAGGCAGCATTCATAACCAGGCAGCATTAGTGATCGGGCAGCATTAGTGATCGGGCGGTATTAGTGATCAGGCAGCATTAGTGATCGGGCAGCATTCATAATCAGGCAGCATTCATAATCGGGCAGCATTAGTGATCAGGCAGCATTCATAATCAGGCAGCATTAGTGATCGGGCGGTATTAGTGATCAGGCAGTATTAGTGATCAGGCAGTATTAGTGATCAGGCAGTATTAGTGATCAGGCAGCATTCATAATCAGGCAGTATTAGTGATCAGGCACCATTAGTGATCAGGCAGCATTAGTGATCAGGCAGCATTCATAATCAGGCAGTATTAGTGATCAGGCAGCATTCATGATCAGGCAGTATTAGTGATCAGGCAGCATTCATAATCAGGCAGTATTAGTGATCGGGCGGCATTAGTGATCAGGCGGCATTAGTGATCAGGCAGCATTAGTGATCAGGCAGCATTAGTGATCGGGCGGTATTAGTGATCAGGTGGCATTAGTGATCAGGTGGTATTAGTGATCAGGCAGTATTAGTGATCGGGCAGCATTAGTGATCGGGCGGCATTAGTGATCGGGCGGCATTAGTGATCAGGCGGTATAAGTGACCAGGCGGTATTAGTGATCAGGCAGCATTCATAATCGGGCAGTATTAGTGATCAGGCAGCATTCATGATCAGGCAGTATTAGTGATCAGGCAGCATTCATAATCAGGCAGTATTAGTGATCGGGCGGCATTAGTGATCAGGCGGCATTAGTGATCAGGCAGCATTAGTGATCAGGCAGCATTAGTGATCGGGCGGTATTAGTGATCAGGTGGCATTAGTGATCAGGTGGTATTAGTGATCAGGCAGTATTAGTGATCGGGCAGCATTAGTGATCGGGCGGCATTAGTGATCGGGCGGCATTAGTGATCAGGCGGTATTAGTGATCAGGCGGTATTAGTGATCAGGCAGCATTCATAATCGGGCAGCATTAGTGATCGGGCAGCATTCATAATCGGGCAGCATTAGTGATCAGGCAGCATTCATAATCAGGCAGCATTAGTGATCGGGCGGTATTAGTGATCGGGCGGCATTAGTGATCGGGCAGCATTAGTGATCAGACGGTATTAGTGATCGGGCGGTATTAGTGATCAGGCGGCATTAGTGATCGGGCGGCATTAGTGATCGGGCAGTATTAGTAATCAGGCGGTATTAGTAATCAGAAAAACAGTGCATTATATACCAGGTGCTACTAAATGAGCTTTGATAGCCTACAGCCATTTTTCCCCCCCTGCCATCTATTTTTGATCACACCCCAGCACTAACCTTGCATTATTTTTTTTCTCTCCCTAGCTTTAATATGTTTGTTTGGCCTCGTAGCATTTTGTAGAGTTAAAACTCTGTGGAGATCAAGTCATTCTAAATAAGTGTTTTAGTGCACCAAGTTCTGGCTGAATGGTAAAGACGGCTTTGTGCCATAATTAACCACTGTGAATCACACCGCAGAGATAACGATCGGATCTGGACTCGCGTTTAATGTGTGTGACGGAGATGTGGACCAGTTCACAAGAGGGAGAGGATGGGTGTGTGTATGAGAGAACAAAAGTTGGCCACGGAGAGCTGTGCTGGTGCACGTCCAGTGTTTTATCAGTTCTTGAGGCCCCAGCTGGGGAAGAGCTGACTGCCGGGCTGTTCAGCTGTGCTCTGATCCTCTCTGGAGCCCTTCAGGGAGAGCGCTCTTATCTTTCCTCGATTGTTCACCCGCCACATGGGATAGAGAGATAGGACCGTCCCCATGTTCAGATTTTCCATCCTCCAGAGGTGTTGCATGATCTATCCTTAGTATATAAAAAAAAGTATACATTTCTGGGTTTTTTTTTTTTTTTATTACTTAAACCTTTTTGAATTTTGCAATTTAGGTTGCGTAATCTGCTTCATTACATTCATCGCCCTATTTTAAAAGTCTGTAAGTATAATACTATTTATTTAAGTGGATATGTTACATGTGAAATGATACCGTTTTCTCCTTACACCAGAAGTCGATCAGCCAAGACACGTTAGTTGTCTGAATGTTTGCACCTGATTCAACAGGGCTATTGAATTTACTGTGCACACAGACTGTGTGCTTAAACCATCACACACTTTCTTCACACTGCCTAGTCATGTTGTTCAGTATCTTAAACACACGATTAGTCTGTGAAACAGCAATCTATAATAAAAATGGAAAAAAGGACATCAAAGAGCGAGAACAACTTGATTACGAATCACTTTCTACTTTAGCACCATTACACTCACGCATCAGGTTCAGGAGGGAAGTGCGGCCCAAAGATTAAAGGCAGAATTGTTTAACAGTGATTCGGCAAATTATAGATCAAACAAATACAATAATACATTTACAATACATTGACATTTTCTTTAATTTACAGGTTATTACCAACTGTTCTCTGTTCGTATAGTAAAAGAACAGTCCATTCCTGTGTCTGTCCATATGTCTTATGGTTTTTAAAATGTAGAGTAGGTAGTTACAGTATATAGCTTCAGGGCTTTGACTTTGTAGCTGTGGTGAGAGTCATAAATATTGTTTTTAACTAGCATGTGCTTGCTGATGTCTATTTATATATTTATGTCTATTTATATATATATAGGGGCGCACGGTGGCTTAGTGGTTAGCACGTCCGCCTCACACCTCCAGGGTCTGGGGTTCGAGTCCCGCCAGGGCCATGTGTGTGTGGAGTTTGCATGTTCTCCCTCCGGGTACTCCGGTTTCCTCCCCCAGTCCAAAGACATGCATGTTAGGCTGATTGGCGTGTCTAAAGTGTCCGTAGTGTATGAATGGGTCTGTGAGTATGTATGTGATTGACTGGCGATGGACTGGCACCCTGTCCAGGGTGTACCCCGCCCTGTGCCCGATGCTCCCTGGGATAGGCTCCAGGTTCCCCCGTGACCCTGAAAAGGAGTAAGCGGTTGAAGATGGATAGATGGATATATATATATATATATATATAT
>JAFFST010005992.1:38692-54337 GCA_022414735.1 Noturus placidus
TATTTGATCAACTGCTGATTTTGTACGTTTGCCCACTAACAAAGAAATGATCAGTTTATAATTTTAATGATAGGTTTATTGGAACAGTGAGAGACAGAATAACAACAAAAAAAATCCAGAAAAATGCATGTCAACAATTTTATAAATTGATTTGCATTTTAATGAGGGAAATATGTATTTGACCCATCTGCAAAACATGACTTAGTACTTGGTAATGACTTAGTAATTACTTGATATTTTCAATGCCCTGGCTGAGGGAAGGAGTTCTCACCCAAGATTTGACGGTACATGGGCCCGTCCATCGTCCCTTTGATGCAGTGAAGTTGTCCTGTCCCCTTAGCAGAAAAACACACCCAAAGCATAATGTTTCCACCTCCATTTTTAACGGTAGGGATGGTGTTCTTGGGGTCATAGGCAGAATTCCTCCTCCTCCAAACGCAACGAGTTGAGTTGATGCCAAAGAGCTCCATTTTGGTCTCATTTGACCAGAACACTTTCACCCAGTTGTCCTCTGAATCATTTAGATGTTCATTGGCAAATTTCAGACAAGCATGTATGTGCTATCTTGAGCAGGGGCGCTGCAGGATTTCAGTCCTTCATGGCGTAGTGTGTTACCAATTGTTTTCTTGGTGACTATGGTCTAGGCTGCCTTGAGATCATTGGCAAGATCCTGGGCTGCAGTTCTGGGCTGATTCCTCACTGTTCTCATGATCATTGCAACTCCACGAGGTGAGATCTTGCATGGAACCCCAGGCCAAGGTAGATTGACAATTCTTTTGTGCTTCTTCCATTTGCGAATAATCGCACCAACTGTTGTCACCTTCTTACCAAGCTGCTTGGCAATGGTCTTGTAGCCATTCCAAACTTGTGTAGGTCTACAATCTTGTACCTGACATCCTTGGAGAGCTTTTTGGTCTTGGCCATGGTGGAGAGTTTGGAAGTTGATTGATTGATTGCTTCTGTGGACAGGTGTCTTTTACACAGGTAACAAACTGAGATTAGGAGCACTCCCTTTAAAAGTGTACTCCTAATCTCGGGTCGTTACCTGTATAAAAGACACCTGGGAGCCAGAAATCTTTCTTATAGAGAGGGGGTCAAATACTTATTTCCCTCATTAAAATGCAAATTAATTTATAAAAAATTTTACATGCGTTTTTCTGGATTTTCTTGTTGTTATTCTTACTCTCACTGTTCAAATAAACCTACCATTAAAATTATAGACTGATCATTTCTTTGTCAGTGGGCAAAGGTACAAAATCAGCAAAGGATCAAATACTTTTTCCCCCCACTGTGTACTCTCACTAAAATGGTGGGTGCTGGCATATTCTTCGTCTTCTTTTTCAGCTTCTTCTTCATCGGACAGTTTTCTACTTTAAAGCACAAAACTGTACTTTTTTCAAGTACATTAATGTACTTGAGCACCATAAAGCTGTACTTTTATGTAACTTTAGCGGCTCCAGGCACGAGAACAAAAGCGGCTTTAGTTGCTTGATTGACTGTCACATTTGCTTTCAGAATTTGCTGATATTCACTAGAATCCATTCTACCATTTAACTGTTCTATGTTTGATCTACCACTGCCTGTCACAGAATCCCAAATAATAATAGTAACCACTATGCTTGAACACTAAGGTGAACACTAAGGTGTTCATTTAATCAAATGCTGTGCTTTTTTGTTGATTCTGGCCCAAGAGTTCCAGTTTTACTTTATCAGTTCACAGCACTTGTTTCGAAAATACCTCTGGGTTATCTAGGTATTGTTTTGCATAGATCCGATATTGAAGTTTGTGTTAGGGTTGCAGGTAAAATTTCCTTCTGATGACTCTTCCATGCAGATCATGTTTGTGCAATGCTTCACAGTAGAATGGTGCATCACCACTCTGGTGTCTGCACTTTTTTTATTTGACATTTTAATATAAAAAATAATATACACTAGATGCTTAACATAGTTTAACATAGTTTAACATAGTTTTCTTCTCCATAACTCAAATGACCTATTTAAAATGTTGGTGTTCCTTTTTTTATTTAGAGTTTTCCCCATTTAGAGCAAAGAAAACCTATATGTATTACTCTAAAGCAGTATATATGACCTTGTTTTATACAGCACTTATTAATTAAATACTAGCTTTCTCCTCAAGAACTCAATTGACCTCTTTTTAATCTTATAGTTACTGAAGCAGATAATAACTATAATGTGCTGAAATCATTTAAATTCACACCCAACTCCTGTGAGCACCTAGTGCTTTAGAGGAATACAGGGGAAATTAATTTAAAAAGGTATTATACTGCGGAAAAAAAATTAATGACTACCCCTCTCAATCATATTTCTTTTTGCTTTTGGGTGATCACAGGCACACATACAGTACCCAGACACACACATATGCACCGCACACCATGGTTCCAACTGGGAGCACAAAAATTCCCTTGGTGTAAGGAGTGCACAATAAATTGATATGCCACAGATCAGCTACACATCAGTCTCTGTGTCTGGACTTAATTTGTATCAACTTCACATAAGTAGTGAGAGGTAGATGAGTTGTGGTGAGGAAGGAGCCCACTGTGCGGGGCAGGTAATTTCATTACCGTCTCCCACCCGAGCGGAAGAGGCTCCGACAGTTTGAGCTAATCAGAACAAGGAATCGGCAATCATCTCTGTCAGGAGCTGTAATTAGTGCAGCCTCATCTTAATTAAAACTTTGGCTAGTAATTAATAGTCATTGTTTGCATTGCAGGGGCAGCACTGATATGAGTGTCATTGCCTGCCTCTCATGGCCTTGCTTCATGTCACCCTGCTCCAGGTCATTTTTGCCCAGTTATTTTTTTTAACTATTGTTGTCAGGAGAAAGGGAGGTGGGAGCTTGACGGGAACCTCCAGCTCTACCAATTATCCTGTGTTTGCTAATCTTCTTTGGAAAGTCAATAGTGGAGTGTTTTGTAGGGAACACCTTGCCAGTGGGTGAGGCACTGAAAACAGGAAAAGGGTGGTCATTATTTCCGATAAGGATCACACTATGTGTGCACACACAGACACTCACCTGAACCAGAGCTCAAGAAACAGTAGAACATATATTTAGCCAGAAAAATATTAAATAAATAAAATAGACCAATAAAATAGACCATCCACAATAACACTAGAAAAAGTTAGTTGTATTAGCCTAAGTAGCATATCATAAATGACCTGGTTCACTATTTACCGGAAGCTTGATGAAGAGGTAGTAAAGAAGTCAAGAAGGTGCCTTCACCTTTTATAGCCTCAATAACCTGTATAGTCCATAGACTGTACATAAAAATATAACTATGACAGACCTATAAGGGTGACACAAGAGATGTTTCATTGCCTGGGATGCAGTGCCCTTTTAAAATATTGTAACATCAACATAACTCAACTAATAACATTTGGTTGTTACATTATATAATGTCACATTACACTTAAGCTTTTACACAAACATATATTAATAATACTGCACCAGCACATAATAATGCTGTATTCGTACACTCAGTGACCACTTTATTAAGAACAGTTATCCAATCATACAATCATATAGCAGAAGTGCAATGCATACAATTATGTAGATACGGGTCCAGAGCAATAGTTAATAACATCAGACAACAGAATTGTGGAAAATGTGATCTCTGTGACTCTGACTGTGGCATGTTTGCTAATGCCAGATGGGCTGGCTTGAGTCTTTCAGAAACTACAGATTTCCTGGGATTTTCATGCAAACATTCTCTAGAGTTTACACAGAATGGTGCAAAAAATAAAACATCTAGTGAGTTTTGGGTCTGTAGGTGGAAATGTTGTTTACTTTAATTAGTGCTTTGATGATGATGGAGAGCATTGTTTAATTTCTATCTTCAAATTCCCTTCTGGAATCTCTGTAATTACATTATAATGTGATATGGATTATTTACACTACCCCTGTTTGAAAAAAAATACTGATGATGTACTACCAAAAATGTGTAATATTTAAATAAATGAATAATTGTTGATAAATATTGCAAAAATGACATTTTTTACAAACTTAGAAGCATTTATTACACAATAAAAAAATCCAAGGATGCACAAATGATGTTAATTTGTAGCTGGTTTGTTTTGAGGCAGAAAAATAGATATTTTTTTTTTAAATATATGGGCGGCTGTGGCTCAGGTGGTAGAGCGGGTTGTGCACTAATCGTAGGGTTGGCGGTTTGATTCTCCTGGCCCACATGATTCCATATACAGAAGTGTCCTTGGGCAAGACACTGAACCCCAAGTTGCTCCCGATGGCAAGTTAGCATCTTGCATGGCAGCTCTGATACCATTGCTGTGTGAGTGGGTGAATGAGATACAGTGTACAGTGTTATATAAGTGCAGACCATTTAAAAATGTTTTTAAATTTCCAATAAGTTCATTAGAGCTTGTTTGTTTTACTTTTTGAGTCAAAACTGTGAACACATATAAAAGACATTTGGTGCATTTTGGTACTGTCAGTGATTCAAAACTTCAAAAAAAGACTAATAATTTAGAACTGCAATTGTTGCATAAGAGCAATGGTTGTCACGTCTATGTCTGAACATCTCTCACATTCACACTCACCTGATTACTGACCTGGACTCAGTTACACACTCACAGTCACACCTGGTAAAGGTGTGTAAATACACCCACAGTATTTAAGGACTCTCACTGCACACACTTACTATGAAGTATATGCGCTGGGTCTTTTGTACTAGCTGATACCAAACCATTTATTCACCGATTAGCTTTCTATGTTTTTTTTTTTAATCTAGTTTCTAGTTTTTTCATTTGCTCTTGCCTGCTCTAGTTCATGTTTGTTCATCCCCTGACCCTTGCCTGAATCTCAATTCTACCATTGGATTAAGTCTGTTTTGATTGTTAGTTTTAATAAAACATTGAAAACTTGCATTTGCGTATGTACCTGCACCGTGACAAGGGTCTCATGATTCTGTCATTTATTGGTTTGGAGGACATTTGATTTAAAATGGACTAATATCAACTGGCACAAGCATGGACACCATGAAAGGGCTAGAGTGGGAGCATAATATTAGGTTTACATTGGCCTTTTAGATAATGTACTGTATGACAATGCTGTACCTAAAAGTCTAAACCATATTTATCACAAGACAGTTTTGTTTACATTTCTCTGTTGTTATTCTCAACATAAATACATATTTTGCATGTGTTTATACTCATGTTATTCAGGGTTTCCCAAGTCCAGGCTTGGAGCACGCAGATTGCATGATGCTAACCCTTACCTGGTGGCTACTTGATTGATCCCAGTAGAAAAAGGATAGCAGCTGGCATTCCAGCTGACCACAAAGCTTTTGGCCCAGTGGTGGCCAGCTACACTGCCTGTTTACTGGTGGTTTTCTGGGCAAAGTCTTGCTGCTTATTTGCGAAACATGGTTCACTGTACTTATTTAGCCTGTATTATTTTATTTGGTCATTAATTAATTATCACATGTTTTAAAATATATACCTTCGCCTTGATATAAGAAAAACATTGTCAACAGCTCAGTAACATGAAGAAACGTGAATCAAATTCAAGCAACAATTTCAGGAACAAGCATTTGCAGAGCGTCTGCATGCACTCCTGCCTGAGACAGCCTCCATGGGACCAATTTCCTTGTCTGGTCTGTTGGCTATGTCATTTCTCACTCTTTAGATGACATTATGTCAGGCAGGCTGGGTGTGTGGTGAGATAATTACAGTAATTGGTACATATGTTAACAGCTAGCTACCCATCATAGCCTCCCACGACTCATTATAAGATATTTGGCTTCTACTTCTATTCATAGACAAAATGATTTCTTTAAATGTAGACAATGCCCACTGTAAAATGTAATAATGAGTTCAAAACCTAGAAAGCTAATACAAGATTATCTGACTTTGCTGCGATCAAGCTGCATATGTGAACAGGTAATTCAATCTCTAGTTTTTTTTCCTGATTCCAAGCAGTTAGATCGCTGCCTCCAGGTCGCAGACTGTGTGAACACAGCATCACTGTCTAAGACTCACATTACATATGATTCTGGAAACCCTGTCCATCGTTATCCGGGTGCCTGGTGTGAAGCTGGGGCTTAAGGTCAGAGTCTATAACAGGAAAGCCAGTGAGAAGCAGTCAGTAATGATTCAACCCACTGCAATGTGCATATAAAAAGGAGCTCGTCTATTTCTTTCTTTCCTTGTTAGTTGGCTTTATGACAATGGGAATGGGTTGAAAGGTGACATGGAATCCCAAAAAAGATTGATTCCTGAAATAGAAATCCCAAATAGTAATGACTCCAAAATAAAAGTGCAATTATTTAAATGATGTAACTTCTGTGTATGGGCTGTAGTTTTCAGAGACTATATTTAGATTGCAATTACAATTTATGATTTGCCTAAACCAGATTTAATTTGTTTGTTTTGTTAGGTTGTTTACATATATTTTTATAGTTGGCCAACACTCAAATAGGTCATGTCTTCAGTTGTAGTTCAGCCAAAAAACATTGCTTCACCCAAAATTCAGACAAATGTGGAACTGCATCAACATTAAAGTTGCATGAATTCCACTTTGTCTGTTCTGACTGATATTGCCATGTCATATGTATTGCATATGAAGGTTGTCCAAATCATAACTGACAATGTCAAATTCAGATATGAGTATATATGAGTAAAAAAAAAGAAAGAAAATCAGATTTGGGCCACATTTGCATGTAGTGCAAACGTAGCCAGGGAAAGTTTTTGATTTTTGTTGTTTTTTATAATGGATCACACTAGGACCTCACACACAGTTAGCTGGGGCAAGGGAAACAGTAGGCAAGGGAAACAGTGCAAATGCAGCTTAAAGCTGCCACTTTCCTCATTATTTTTCAGTATTTAAATATTTTAATTTGTTTCTTTAGCCCACAGGCTCATTATACCTGTTAGAGAAGTGTGCATACAATGGCAATGGCATACCCGATCACCTAAACAAGTAATGACCACAGGTCATAACATCAATGATCACAGCAGTGTGAGGGTGAAGTCATGAGCTGCTATGACACTATCGTTTTGGTTATATGGAAACTATTACACCAATACGATCATAATAACCCATCATGACTAATATTTTGCATTATACAACACCACTGTTGAATTCTCAATTCTGATTTGTAAAAAGGTACTGATTGACAGTGTTGTGTTGATTCACACTAGCGCTTATAAAGTGCTGGCCAGAAGCCAAAGCAAAGCATTATATTCATGCACTCTTAATTGCTGAATCCTGAGCCCACATACCTCAGAAATTGCTAGGTTTACTGTCAGGGCATCGTTTTTCTAATTGGTCAAAAAATAAATAAATAGGGGATATACAGTCATGTGAAAAAATAAGTACACCCTATGGAAATTGTTAGCTTTTTGAACATATTTAGACAAGCAAATATTTGATCATCTTTGAAAGAGTGCCTGTTGATAAAGTTGATATACTTTAACAAAACCACAAGAAAAATGAGCTTTTTCAATCATTTATATAACAGAAAAATCAATAGATGTGATATTTTTCTGTTGAAATAGTAAGTACACCCTTGGCCTCAGAAGCTAGTATTGTCCACTTTAGCAGAAATAACTCATTGCAGGCATTTTGCATAATTGCCCACCAGTCCTGACATCGGCTTGCTGGAATTTTTGATCACTCTTCCATGCAATATTCTTTCAGTTGCAAGATGTTTGAGGGTTTTCTTGCATTTACTGCCCGTTTCAAATCCCCCCACAACATTTCAATGGGATTCAAATCCGGGCTTTGACTAGGCCATTCCATAACCTTCCATTTCATCTTTTTAAGCCAGTCCTTGGGGGATTTGTTAGAGTGCTTAGGATCATCATCATGTTGAAAAGTCCATGTTCAGTTCAACTTCAACTTTTGAACAGATGGTTTCATTATCTTCAAGCACTCTTTGATATGATGCAGAATTCATAGTTCAATCAATTAATATAAGTTATCCAGTCCCTGAGGCAGCAAAGCAACCCCAAACCATAACATTTCCACCACCATGCTTCACAGTTGGTATGAGGTGCTTCTCCTAAAAAGCTATCTTTGCTCAGCACTGTACATGTCTGCTGTTACTGTGGTTAAACAACTCTATCTTTGATTCATTTGTCCAGAGCACAAAATGACTTGCCTTTATGTTCATTGGCAAACTGCTTGAATGTCCTTTTTAGACAGCAAAGGCGTTTTCCTGGCACACCTCTCAGGTCATATCCCTGCAGGTCATATTTGTGCAATCTCTTTCTGATTGTAGAACCATGCCCTTTGACAACAACAGCTGCAATACTTACTGTCAGATCCAGTGATGAAATTTTGGGGTCCTTTGACACTTCTCTTTGCATCAGATGGGCGGCTCTTGGTCTGAATTTGCTGGGTTGGACAGTCCTGAACAAATTGGTAGTCGTTTGAAATCTGTGCCATTTGTAGATGATTTTCCATACATTGAAACTATGTATTTCAAATAATTTTGAGATTTTTTTTTTTAATCCCTTGCCAGACACATAGGAATCCACAGCCTTTGTTCTGAAGGCCTTCTGTTACGTTACCTTTGCGGAGACAAGCGCGGACTAGTGATCCAAGCTGCGAGGAGAAGCGAGGTGACGAGGTAAACAGTGACGTGAGCTTTGTCAATGGATCAGGCAAACAGGTAAACCAGGGCGTGGGCAAAATCGTAATCGAGAAACGGGTATAATCCTTAACCAATGGATCTGCTGAGCGTTTACTTCGTGCCGCATTGTTGTTAACGAGGTCCTTTAATACCTTGGGCAGCGCGCAGGTGTTTCCACTCAGTACTCTGGCGAATTTGAGCGCGAGGGTTGCTGGGATCTGTAGTCCGCACCGGAACAGTGGCCGCGAGTTCGCCGTGACGTTACACCTTCTAGAGCTCTTCAGATCTTGGCATGATGACACCACACACCTCAATAGCAAATGGAAAACAAGTAACTAGATATAAGAGGAATATTAATAAGACAGGTTCCACCTGCACTCACTTAGCAGCTTCTAATCACTGGCACCCAACCTTGAACGTCTGATTTTAATTTTATGGATTTTAAGGTGTAATAATTGAAGGGGTGTACTTAATTTTTCCATGTGACATCTTTTTTTGTTAAATTGTGAAAATGAGTATAAAATGTCAATTCTGTGTCATTTGATAGCGTGTATAAACATTACCAATAGGCACTGTTTCAAAGAGGATCAAATGTTTGCTTGTCCAAATATGTAAAAATAAATAAATAATAATAAAAAATTATAAATAAATAATTTGAAAATCATAGGGTGTACTTATTTATTCACACGACTGTTTTGTTATATTATCAAAATATATACAGCATCACTGAAAATCATCCAAATACCAGACCAAAAATGAATAAAGAAGGAAATAAATTTTACCTCCCCTTTACAATGTGGAGGAATACATAAAGATAAAAAAATTGAAGTAATTAAAAAAAAAATGTTTCAAGTTTCTTCACATTACTGAGCTGCTGACAATGTTTTTTTTGTTTGTTTGTTTGTTTGTTTGTTTGTTTGTTTGTTTTTGGGCAAAAATTCACTTGAATATACAAAAGCAAACAGTACTTTCCATGCCAACTGACACTAACATTAACACTTTACAGCTTACTACATCAAGGTTCAGATGACATAAAGACTGCTTTTGTGAAGTTTGATGTCAAGTTAACTTAACACGAGTTACTGTAAATGAAATTTTTCTTGATATAAGGTTGTGTTATGAAAAATGTTTCGGACATTTCTATAGTGTATGTTAAAATCAAGAAAATCACAAATATTCAGTACATAAGAATTTGCTTAAAATGCCCAGGAAAAAAATGCTTAATATTTTAAGGGAACTTAAATGCATGAACATTCCAGAATTTGCATAAATTTATCATAAACCTTTTACAATGTAGTCAGTCAACAGCATTATGACTCTGAATTTCTAAACGTACCTGAATCATGACATTCTGACTGACATGGAGTGGTTGAGGGGTTTTTAGAAAGAGTATCCATAGCAAAGGAGATTAAAGGAAATGTATCATTACAGTTCCTGTCGAATGTCAGACAACTACCTCCAAATGACATTGCAGATACTACAGTATATGCAAAATAACCAGATTATACTAAAAGGGAATGGAAGAAATCAAAAGCTATATTTGTAATAAATTTAATTTATCATGTATCATTATTGAAGCAGATTTTCCTTTCTTCATGTAACACAAAATTTCACACACACACACACACACACACACACACACACACACACACACACACACACACACACACACTGTAAATAACTGCATTAATGCTAAGCATGAAGTCAGACATCCCATTCCCCACTCCCACCCATCTTCTGACCCGTCTGCCTCCAGCACCTGTGCAGCAAGCCAGTGGGGTGGAAAATTATGTCTTGTCATTTAATTTCCAAAAATTCTTTGTTTTCACAAGATTAATCTCTTTGCTTTGCTCCACTAAAGTTGAAAGATCAGCAAAAACGAAGGGGACTGTGTCTGTATCTGCAATCTGTCGAGCTACGTTTGAGAACTCACACTAAGATGAATAATGATCAGTTGCTATTTTTGCCATGGTTTATGCTACCGTTTACTCTGCATAATGAATGAATTGCCTAGCAAAAAGCTCCCTGAGAGCTTGTAATAAACATTATTAACAGAAGAACACTTCTGCCACAAATGTGTCCAATGTTCCTAAATGAACTGGAAAGTCAAAATATTTGCATGATTTAGATCAGGGGTGCACACACTTTTTTGACTTGCAAGCTACTTTTAACATGACCAGTCAAAGAGATCTACCTACATTAAAAGTGCGAAACACACACACACAATTACACACACACACTTCAATTCAGTACATTTTTGGTCAGTACCTTACTCTGATGACATGCACTGAATAGAATCAGCCAGGGTTGCATAGTCCGGACAGAAGCTGCTGGTAACCAGCCTCAAGCAGGCCTCCAAATGATGATCAGTCATTGTGGAACGGTATTTGGACTTAATAATCTTTATGTGGGAAAAGGCTGACTCACAGAAATAAGTAGAACCAAATAATGCAGTCAAGGAGTTTGTAAATTTCCTTACGTTTGGGTACTTTTCCCAAGCCAAGTATTTCATGAGACCAAATGGAGTCCCTGAAAGCATACTTTTGCAGAGAACCTATTTTTTTAAAAAAAACAATTAAAAATAAATAAATAAATAAATAAAAACTGGTTGTAGTTTTCTAAACATGAACCAGCTATCCCTCTGTAGTAGATCCTCTCACATACATTTATGTAAATTATTTAACTGAAGGCATGTCATCTTAATAGATACTAGCTACAGGGCTAGAGACATAAACTCAAGAAAGGTTGAGTTTTGAAAGAAATCCATAGCTTTTTTATTTTATTTACCCTATGTGGTCTGATTAGTGAAATACCATACCGTTATGGCGTTCTTAAAAAGAGTCAAGAGAATGTACAGAGATGAATGAGCTTATTCTAATGCATCAAATTCAAAAAGCACGTTTCGTCTGTTAAGTCAAAGGGGGTAACAAATCGCCAATATGAAACAAAACAAGC
This sequence comes from Noturus placidus, assembly GCA_022414735.1. NCBI lineage: Eukaryota > Metazoa > Chordata > Actinopteri > Siluriformes > Ictaluridae > Noturus > Noturus placidus. The sequence continues at coordinate 50,260 of JAFFST010005992.1, forward strand.
ACTTTGAAGTGTTACACACACACACACACATATACTGTATACATGTACACACACACATATACATATATATATATATTGTGTGTGTGTGTACAGGTGTACAGGTATTTCTAATAAAGTGCTCAGTTAGTGTAGTAGTAGTAGTAGTAGTTATATGTGCATATAAACTTCTTGATAAATAAATCCTCTCCTAAGCTGGACTCAATTTCGATTAAAATTATTAAATACCAGATGGCGCCAAGCCACAAAGGCCAATTCAGTCATTGTCCATGCAGCACCACAACAAGGCCTAATTATAAGAGGAGATATTATCAAATCAGATTTCCTCAGTTGGGTTAAGTAAGGAAAGTTGCAGAATCGATGGCTTTTCAAGTGTACCCTCAGGCTTACAAAGGCGTGTTCTTAATGAAAACATAAACAAATGGGAAAAGAAGAAACTGCTGAGCAGAAAAAACATGGATGGGAGGGCTTGTAGATTAAGACAGCGCAGGGGGAAGCAGGTTACTCTTATTAACCTTTCTGAAAATAGCATGTGTGTTGAGGGGTTATTGATGACCTGGGTTATGAAGTTGCAATGATTTCTCTGGGAAGCTGAAATTAAAAGGTTAAACTATTCACATTAATTGCACTGCAGGATTGCATATTGACAACTTGCTGAGCTTGTCCACCCTGCTTGCTGAGGAGGGCGGAGGGTGATATTTAGTGAGTATTATGAACAAACTACTTTTTGATGGTGCTCTGTGGCTGAAAAAGCCATGAATAACTCTGATGGTAGCTGCTAGCGACAGCCATCAGAAACCCCACAGGACTTGATTTTCTATGAATAAAATCACCAAGGGACTATACAGTAGCTAACACACTGCATTTGCACATAAATGCAGACCTCTTATGAGCACCTCCACAATCCCATACAATTCCAGACCAACATCCGTTGGTGCCCTATGATGGCTATGTCTATTCAGGTTCAAATCAATATGAGTTCACTACTTTGAGACATTATGTACAACATGAATTGAAGGAAATTAAGGTGAGTCAGTTTGATAGAAAAACAGAGAGGAGAGGTGGGGGAGCAAATTGCAGGTAGAAAATAGAGTAATTTTGGTTCTCCCTGCTGAGTATGACCTCCGGGTGTGCACGGTCATGAAGGTAATGGTGATTGAGGTAGATAGGGGAAAGGCGACTGGGGTTACATAGGCAGTTGGAGTAAGGGTGATTCATCAAAGGGTCGTTTACCTGCTTGGCTGCACACAGTTTTCACTAACACACCAGGTTCAAGCTAAGGCTAACAAAATAGAACCCTTAGGGTGCAAATCAACTTAACAGGGGAAGAAACGATCAGGGACAGTGATATTGGAGGAAGTTACAAAAGAGATATAAGCCATAAACAGACTGTGTTTGGGGGGGAGGGGGGATAATAGACTTAGTGAAGCAATGAGCAACTATTTATCAGCATGTGTTTGTTAAGAGCCTTAATGAATCCATCCATTTTCTGTACTGCTTATCCTTACTGGGTGACGGGGAACCTGGAACGTATCACAGGGGGCATAGGGCACAAGGCAGGGGACACCCTGAGCAGGGTGCCTATCCATCGCAATGCACAATCACACATACATTCACATTCATACACTAGGACAGTTTAGTACATGCCAATCAGCCTACAATGCATGTCTTTGTACTGGGGTACAACTGTCAATTGTCTGTGTGAACATTATATTAATAATTATTTATTTATTTAAAATTGATTATATATACTTTATGTCCAAAATCTACACAAAATAATTCAAAATGACAAAGTGGAAATGTGTTTTTAGAATTTTTTTGCAAATTTATAAAAATCAAAAACTGAAATAAAATGAAAACTGAAACTAAGTATTCAGACCCTATATTCAGTATTTTGTAGAAGTGGAAATTATAGAGTTGAGTCTTGTTGGACTCAAAAGGACTCGGGACTAGGAGTTAGCAGATCTATGTGTGTAAATGTAATACAAACAGGAGTAAAATGGGGTACACAGCACACAGTAGCTAAAAATACCATCCAGGGATATGAAATTCTTAAAAAGCACAAAACAGAGGAATGTGGGCAGACAGCACCCAAGGGTAATTAAAGTCAAAAGTGGGTAATTGGACCAAGGTTGAAACTCAGAACAGACAACACAAACAATAGCTTCAACTGATGAATAAATTGGCAAGACTTTAACATGAACACTGAAAGCTCTGGCATTTATGTACACTAGGTCTACAAGGAGTCAGGTGAAATTGATTACACGTAACAATTATCCCTGTTAGAATATTGATATTTAAATTTTATACAGTCCCTTCCAAAGGTATTGGAATGGCAAGGCTAATTGTTTTTGCCTCGCACTGAAGACATCAAAAGAGATCAAAATATGAATATGAGAAGATAGATCATAATTTCAGCTTTTAGTTCCTGATATTTAAATCTATACTTGTCAAACAATTTAGAACATGATTCCTTTTGTTTGAACCCACCCATTTTTTGAAGTGATCAAAATTATTGGAACACATGACTGACAAGTGTTCCCTTTCAAATTGAACTCAATGTTGCATGAGCTTCACGCTGTGGGAAGTGCCCTTGCGTGCAACTGGTATCTGAAGTCTGTGTAAAATCACGCCTATTAATAGACCTGCCGTGGTCAGGTGATGTGGCATATCGCACATCGCTTGACTGTAAAACAGCACTTGTTGCTCTTTTGTCTTTAGCACAGCTGTATGTCAATTGTCTGTGTAAACATGCCTAAAACTCTTCACTGTGCAGGATGTTTTGCTTCTCCAACTTATACTGACCCTGCTAGCTCACAAATTCAAACGATAGAATTAATTAAAAGATCTATCTGACCCTTGAAAAGAATAAACAGCCAAACTCATGAAGACTGGATTCAGATGAGGTAGGTTTATTTAGCAGTCATGCAAGACAGCAAACAAATCAGCCGGTACCAGGGACTCATGAGTCATGAACATGAAGTTTGCATCAAAGATCTTTCTGGCTACAATGTTATTATATACATTTCATGCATGTTCATCTTATCCAATTTTAACTAATCACACATTCCCCCTTTTGCACCTCCAATCAAAAGTCTCAATATGTATCCTTGTTATATAAATTCCCATTACTTCCAAGAAGACTTGTGTTTTCCATATTAATGCTGTCCTACATTTTCCATTATCTTTTGCCTAGGCCTGTTTTGTATGCCGTTTTTTTTTTTTTTTTTTTTTTATTTGCATCATTTATACACTGAAGAACCATATTTTTCTAGCATTTATTCCCTTAACTACTTTTGAATTACATCTATCTTGGAAGAGTGACAGACTTATCCCTTTATAGGGGAGTAAACATTCTAACGTTTTATTCTATTTTGCTCCTTGTTTTTCAGGGTCAGACTCGTTCTCTTTACAATTCTATGTCTTATGGATTTTTTGATGGTTAGACATGTGGTCAACTATCACCAATCCTTGTCCTTCCAAGAGGAACCCTGGGCCTACAAAACTGGATCTCCCAAGATGAAAGATGCATCTAGAAAAACTTTCTATTATAAATCTCATGGGACACAGACTGCTATCTACTCATATGAAAAAAGACATACCAAATGCACACAAGCTACCCAGATCCCCTGGAGGGTAACAAGACATCGACATGAAACCTTTTTCTGTATCTTTCATAAGATACAGAAGTCCATTCTAAACTGCCTGTATACACAGTATCTCACAAAAGTAAGTACACCCCTCACATTTTTGTAAATATTTGATTACAACTTTTCATGTGACAACAATGAAGAAATGACACTTTGCTACAATGTAAAGTAGTGAGTGTACAGCTTGTGTAACAGTGTAAATTTGCTGTCCCCTCAAAATAACTCAACACACAGCCATTAATGTCTAATGGCAACAAACGTGAGTACACCCTTAAGTGAAAATGTCCAAATTGGGCCCAATTGGCCATTTCCCTCCCCGGTGTCATGTGACTTGTTAGTGTTACAAGTTCTCAGGTGTGAATGGGGAGCAGGTGTGTTAAATTTGGTGTCATCGCTCTCACACTCCCTCATACTGGTCACTGGAAGTTCAA
>JAFFST010005992.1:54357-69401 GCA_022414735.1 Noturus placidus
CAAAGAACTCTCTGAGGATCTGAAAAAAAGAATTGCTGCTCTACATAAAGATGGCCTAGGCTATAAGAAGGTTGCCAAGACCCTGACACTGAGCTGCAGCACGGTGGCCAAGACCATACAACGGTTTAACAGGACAGGTTCCACTCAGAACAGGCCTTGCCATGGTCAACCAAAGAGGTTGAGTGCACATGCTCAGCGTCATATTCAGAGGTTGTCTTTGGGAAATAGACATACTCGTGCTGCCAGCATTGCTGCAGAGGTTGAAGGGGTGGGGTGGGGGGTCAGCATGTCAGTGCTCAGACCATGAGACCACGATAAACTTATTTGGTTCAGATGGTGTCAAGCGTGTGTGGCAGCAACCAGGTGAGGAGTACAAAGACAAGTGTGTCTTGCTTACAGTAAAGCATGGTGGTGGGAGTGTCATGGTCTGGGACTGCATGAGCACTGCCGGCATTTGGGAGCTACAGTTCATTGAGGGAACCATGAATGCCAACATGTATTGTGACATACTGAAGCAGAGCATGATCCCCCTCCTTTCGTAGACTGGTCCGCAAGGCAGTATTCCAACATGATAACGACCACAAACACACCTCCAAGATGAGCACTGACTTGCTAAAAAAAGCTGAGGTAAAGGTGAATGACTAAACCCTATTGAGCATCTGTGGGGCATCCTCAAACGGAAGGTGGAGGAGCACAAGGTCTCTAACATCCACCTGCTCCGTGATGTCGCCATGGAGGAGTGGAAGAGGACTCCAGTGGCAACCTGTGAAGCTCTGGTGAACTGCATGCCCAAGAGTGTTAAGGCAGTGCTGGAAAATAATGGTGGCCACACAAAATATTGACACTTTGGGCCCAATTTGGACCTTCTCACTTAGGGGTGTACTCACTTTTGTTGCCAGTGGTTTAGACATTAATGGCTGTGTGTTGAGTTATTTTGAGGGGACAGCAAATTTACACTGTTACACAAGCTGTACACCCACTACAAAGTGTCATTTCTTCAGTGATGTCACATGAAAAGATATAATCAAATATTTACAAAAATAGGTGTACTCACTTGTGTGAGATACTGTACACATACATACACACACACACATATATATATATATATATATATATACACATTTAATTTGAAGATTTCCCTGAGAGTTTGCCAATAACTATTAACAAATCGTGCTTACAGTCCAATAAATTCAAGACAAGACATGTCTGCTTATTTGAGACAATGGAAATTGCAACTAATGTACTAAGCCAGTCATATCTGGGGAAAAAAAACACTTTTAAATTAAAACTTCTTGAACTTGAGAATTATACTGATTTAGTTATCTGTTCTCTCTCTTTTCACCAATCATCTCATTCCAAAACTAAAATCATCCCCACCCTTATCTAACATAGGAGGGAGTGATGAAGGCATTGTAATTATCCAGCTGTGGCACACATCAATCATGAGTCCCAGAGACCTTGCAAAGCTGCTGAGATGCAGACGAGGGGAAATCCGTTTGACCTGTCCGAGGCTGAATTAATTATCCAATTACTCCTCTCCAACTGACTGTGCTGGCCCGATAACTTCAGAGCTATTTACAACTAACTGCCTCCCCAAGATAACAAAAGGACAATTTACTATATAATCACCTCACACAGTGAGCGACTGGCAAAAACTCTACACACCACAGCACTTTCATCAGCAATTTTCCCCCTGACATACTAGCAAATAATGGAATGAAGTTCAAAAGTTCAAAATCCCAGACAGACAACCCTTTTCTTTCCAGAGCCTTGTGTAAAATATTATTCAGCATTTTGTGTTACTGTTTATGAGAGTACCAACATGTATTGCCTATCATAAAATGGAAAGGGATATTCCATTTCACTGGTTTTGAAAATGGCTACAGTTGTACATCCCTTTGCAGTTCTCTGCAACTTCCATTTTTTCACCTAAGTGACCAGCTGCAGTTCCAATGCAGTGACTTAGTGTTGCCAAGATCAACAGGTGAAAAGAAACATCTATAAGCATCCAAACATCTTGCAAATTACAATGTCTCCTTTTCTTTCAGAAGCATAAGTATTTCTCTGTGAAAAATAAATCTATAACTGCGCAAAAGCTCTTTGAAAGGTTGATCGTTCACTTCAGCACTTCTTTCTCTTCAATCAATGATAGTGCCACACACGGATTAAGCTTGAAAAAGCAAATAATTACAAACTGTTTGAGCTTATGGGTTTTTGTTATTGACAACATTATTTTCTAATGTCTGCATTGGAAGCTTTGTGTGTTTTTCTATACACACAATTGCTACATACTTTATCAGAAGCAGCAGGTTGGCCCAGATAAATCCTCTAAAGAGGACATGTCTCTGTGAGTGGGTTTGGAATTTCAAGAAGACTGTACAGAAGAGAGTCCTTTTAAAAGTTCTTCAATAAGTAGACTCATGTTTTAATATGTTACTCACATTCTGAAGTTTCCACAGGTTTAGACCCATTTGCCATTCTCTTCAACAGAGATTCAACTAACAGAGATTCTTTGGAATGCCTAATTTGCTAAACAACAAATTTACAAAACTAACAAAGTCTTACATTATACATGAAAAAGACCTCTGTACCTTGTAATATTTAACTTTGTTTTTTTTTTTTTAATCTATGGAATATAGAGAACCTTGTTTATTTGTCAAATGCAGAGCAATATAGCAAATGCAAGTCATAAAATGTCCTGCTAAACTACATCTAAGCAGATAAATGTGCCTAACATTGACACTGTACAACATATAACCTCCTTGGATTTTATTGTGTTTAACATATGCACCTACTCTCTTTCTCACAGTTTTTATTAAGGTATCTAATCTTTATTCACCCCTTATGTTGCTACCATCCCTTTTATTAGTAGCCAAAGTTAAACTAGAAAAAAATTGTTACACCTTATAAGCTCTCAAGTGTAAGTTACAGGGAAAACCAACTGTGTTATTTGAAATTAATTTCTTCTACTTATTTTTTCAGGCAGCAGCAGTTGAAGATAACATTTCCATAAATCATCATTTCATTGGACTTTTGTAAACTGTTGCCTATTAAATCCATAATTTGTATCTAATATAAAACACTAACATTGCAGTAGAGCAAGTCACTAACAATGGTCTTCACTTGTGACTTCAAACATCAGAGCCTATGTCAAATAATAGTGCAGTGAAAACAAACACATTTAATTTCATTGACCCTTGAACTAGCACTAAATTGATGTACATTCACAAGTGATAGAGGCTCATTCACTTATGCCCACACATGCTTATACTCTCTCTCCCTCTCAATATAATGAGACAACATTTTAGCTTTACTTGATATTATGCCTGAAGTAGCATGGTTGATCAGCATGTAGTGCTGCCACCTCACAGTTGCAGGGTTCCTTGTTCAATCCAGAGCTTTGGTTACTGGGAGTTTCACATGTTCTCCCATTGTCTGTACATGTTTCCTCCACATTCTCTGGTTTCCTTGCTATTTCCAAAAACATACCTGTAGGTGCACTGGCTATGCAAAATTGCCCCAAAGAATGAATGTATTTAGGTGTATGGTACCCAGCAGTGGACTAGCACCCCACAGAGGGTAGGATCTTGCTTCACATGCAATGGTCCCCGGGATAGGCTTTGGATCCACAGTGACCCTGACCAGCATAAAGCAGCTACTGAAAAATGAATTATGAATTCACTATGAATAATTTATTATGACATGTAGGCAGGCAAGGAGAGTAAACCAACAGAATAAACTTACAGATCAACTTCACAACACAATTAGTTCCAGCAATTAGTCAACACTACATGCAATACACAATGAGAAAATTTTACATAAAATTCTTGAGTATTAATTTGTTGCATTGTAATTTAGAAATGTATACAATATATGTCAACAAGCTCTGTTACAAACAAATGTCTGATACAAGATTAGCAGAGTTCACAGAGAATAAATGAGAAACTATAAGGTTTGTGGAAAAAGAATTAAGTGGCCATAAAAATCCCTCAAAAAAGAATATGGAAACTAAATTATGAATTATACATACAATGTAAGGTTTCTTTTTTTTAATAGGAAGTCATCGGTAACCAATTTTAATGGCTCTAGATTAAAAATTCAGTGAGTATAAAAAAAAAAAAAAATTGTTTTCTGCGATACAAGCACTGCTGTTACATACATTTGTTAATGCTCTAATTAGACCTGATATACCACAACCTGACAAGATGCTGTAGTTTAATTTTGAATAGACTGTGCATATGCAATGCCATGCTCAGTATCTGAGCTATAATGTTAAAAATGACAGTAGACCTTAACCAAGACCTGAAGCATATAGGTTCTCCATAAATGTAGAAACTGCCCACAGCAAGCGAGAGCTCATATTGGCAGCAAACACAGAGAACCTTCACCCCGAGTTTCACCTGACCCACACACTCCTCTGCACTAAACTAAAAGTTTAGTTTTGAAAAGTGAAGGTGAAGATGAGAGACTGAATTTGTAGGCTGCTCTCTTCTGAAATTGGTCAAAGTTTTTTTTTTATTTTTTATAATTAACTGTGAATTTCTCCTCAACTATGGAATGAATCTTTCTCTGTCAGCAAATTCTGTAAAAATGACTAAATGAATTGTTCATCATTGTACAAAAGGTGTGTGTGTGTGAGAGAGAGAGAGAGGGGGGGGGGGTTACCCATGTTTCAATAACAGCATGACACTGAATTCCTGGATGGCAGCAGAAGATGGTCTGGGCAAACATTCACAAAGCATGTCAAAAGCAATTCATCCAAGAGGACGGCTGGTGCATATTCAATGGCACTGCAAACGATACAATCTGGCATGGCTCTTTCCCCTGCTCCCACAGCACCCAGGCAGCCTGCAAGCAGGAGCGGCCGAGTGAATTAACGAGAAAGAGCAGCTCCTGTAATGAGGATGCCAGAGCACGTTAGGGCTGCCGTCCAATCATGCTAAGCCTCTTTGAGCACTGCAGTCTGCCTCCACAGGACGTTGCAGTGAGTGAAAGTGAGAGGAGCTCCATCTGTGGCCCCTCACATATTTCTCACCTAATAATTCTCATTAACGCAGTGAAAACAATGTAAGAAGGAAGCAATTTATATAATTGAAACTAGTTTTGAAGGAGTTCCCTTGGTCCCCTAGTTACTAAATTCTGTTTGTTTAATTTGTACCATCCACATCATTTGAATTGTGTCATCCTTGGCACTCTGCTGTAAGCTAGATGCCAAATTACTATAAAGGCCAGTACACAAAACAAATGGCTTACACATTGCATGTTGTTAACCACTGTAAGCACTGTGTCTAGCAAAAAAAAAAAAAAAAAAAAAGGGCATCTTTTTATCTGGCTTACTGGTCTATGTATTTGTTATTTTCCTCAGGTGATGTTGATGCTATTGAACTGACCCTGAGACCAAGGTTAAGCTGAGTAGCGATCGCTGATCAATATATAACTGGATAGCTCATAAAATTCTAAACTGCCAGCAGTAGGTGAAGCCACCGGAAGTGCTCTCGCGGCCATTTTACGATTCCTACCGACAGAGGGCGCCAACCGCCAATTGACGGAAACTTAACATGACCGGATGTTCTGCTTTTAACTGCAAAACAATGTTCGCTAAATTATGTAGCAGAAGTGCACACAGGTTGAAATTTATACAGACCATGTACCTATTAAGCACAAATGTGTCATTATCCCTATGCTCACTTTTTTCTTTTTCTGACCGTCTGAATGCTGAAGTAGCTCGGGTTAAATGAAAAGGAACGAAAAAGAAAAATCGAGCAAAACATCCATCCATCCATCTCATCCTCTCCTGCATGATCTTTCACCAATGTGTTTTTACTCAGTAAGGGAAGAATTAATTCTGTGAAAACGAACAGATTCCAGTTTTCTACATGCTGTAAACCAGTGATTTTCAACCAGTGTGGCGCGGCACACTAGTGTGCCGTGAGAGATCGTCAGGTGTGCCGCGGGAAATTATCTAATATCACCTAATTAAACACTGTCGGGTGTCTGTGCTGTAATAAAGTGAAAAAAATACGCATTTATTGAAAAGAAGTAAAAAGCTAGACAGCAAAAACGTAATAGATAATGTAATACTCTTCTATTTCAGTGGGTGGCAGCAGAGGCCGATAAATGCCTGTAAAGACAATAGAATTAGTGACAGTTTGGGATCTCAACAAGACGAGCATGTGACAGTGATGGAGAAGTTTTTGAGAAGGGAAAATGCAAATGCCGAACAGGGTCCTGGACAAAATTCTGATACAGATGAAGGCCCTAGTATGAGTGGTCAAAAGAAAAAGGACAAGACGGTGAGCACGAGGCAATACAGCGAAAGCTATCTTTCATTTGGATTTCCTTTCACCGGGGATGCGACAGCACCGACGCCGCTGTGCTTGGTGTGTGGTGAGAAGGTGTCCAATAGCGCCATGGTGCCAAGCAAGCTTAAACGCCATCTCCAAACGAAACACCCTTCCGTTCAAAACAAGCCGATGGACTATTTTATACGTTTGCGTACAAACAATGAGAAACAGGCAACTTTTTTTTTTTTTAGAAAAACCACAAAGTTAAACGAGAGAGTCCTCAAAGCTAGCTACCTTGTTGCTGAACTCGTAGCTAAATCAAAAAAGTCTCCCACTGTGGCAGAAACATTAATATTGCCAGCTTGTAAAGCCATTGTAAATGAGATGCTCGGCCCTGACGCGGCCAAAGAGAGAGCTAAAGTGCCTCTCTCAGAGAACACCATTGCCCGACGTATTGATGACATGTCTGTGGACATCGAAACTGTTGATTTGGAAAAATGCGCATCAGTAAGAAATTTGCCTTACAACTTGATGAATCGACAGATATTAGTGGACATTGTTAGCTCTTGGCCAACATGCGTTTTGTGGATGAAGAAACCATTAGAGAAAACTTCCTATTTTGCAAGGCACTGCCAGAAAAATCATCAGGAGAGGAAATATTTCGGGTCATGTCGGAATATTTTGACAAAAGCGGGCTTGCGTGGAAAAGCTACACAGGTGTCTGCACAGATGGAGCCGCAGCCATGGTCGGGCGCATCAAAGGCTTTGTAAGTAGGGTCAAAGAAAGAAACCCAGATGTTATTGTTACGCACTGTTTTTTGCACTGTGAGGCCCTCGTTGCAAAGACCTTACCAGCAGATCTAGCTCCTGTGTTGGATGATGTTGTGCGCATAGTGAACTTTGTGAAGATGCGACCTTTGAAATGTCACTTATTTGCATCTTTATGTGAGGAAATGGGAGTGGAACATAAAGTCTTATTGCTCCACACGGAGGTCCGGTGGCTGTCGCGCGGCAAAGTGTTGGCTCGTGTGTATGAGCTGCGAGAGGAACTTAAAGTATTTCTGACAAACGAGAGGTCCGATTACTCATAGCTGCTTGCAAGTGATGAGTGGTGTGCAAAGCTGGCATACCTGGCCAATATATTTTATCATGTGAATAAACTGAACACACGGATGCAAGGCCGAAATGAAAACCTGCTTACAAGCACTGATCAAATGAACGGATTCCGTTTAAAGGTGCAGCTCTGGCAACAACATGTGCAGCGTGGCAACCTTGAGATGTTCCCGCTCACCGAGAAACGTCATGATGGCAACACTGCTGTAATGTGCGAGGTGATTGGCACACATTTGAAAACTCTCGAGGAGAAGTTGTCATTTTATTTCTCTTCAGACTTCACAGAATGCCTTGACTGGGTTAGGGACCCATACAGCTCAGCATCCGTTGCTGGAAAGGACATGACTTTTAAGGAGCAAGAGGAACTCGTTGAACTGAAACAAGATCGTGGTTTAAAGCTAAACTTTGCTGATCTTCCTTTGGACAGTTTTTGGTTATTTGTTGCCAAAAAGTTCCCCATTTTGGCCAACAAACCTATTTTGACATTGCTCCCGTTTTCAACCACATATCTATGTGAGCTGAGCTGCTCAAGCTTGACTGTGATAAAAACGAAAAACAGAGAGAGACTAAGAGCGTTTGAGGAGGACCTTTGTGTGTGTCTTTCTACCATTCCTGCCAGGATATCCATTTTGTGTTCATCGAAACAGGCCCAGGTTTCACACTAAGTGAGTATAAATAAATTTAGAAACTATATTTATTGTATGTACTGTGTTAGAGTGTCATTTTAGTTGGTGGTGTGCCCCAGAATTTTGTAAGTATAAAAAATGTGCCGCGGCTCAAAAAAGGTTGAAAATCACTGCTGTAAGCAATGGTGTTGATCTTTAAGTAGATATCCAATTTGACCAAAAGCTAACTTGGTGTGATATATTGTTAATCATTGTGGTTATTTTCCTAACCTAACATTAGCCACATAGCTAATATTCATTTAAGAAAAAAAACCACAATGAATGTTCAACGTAAACAAAAGTTACCCCTAATTGTATATTCAGAATAAACACTTTAAAGCCCACTGAGCCCCTGAAGGAACATGGTAGTGGAAAAAATTTGGGATAGGAGAATTTTATTTTTTTTTTAAACTTTTGCGTTCTCTCACAAAACTTTTGTGTTCCCTTGAGAAAGTTTTGCGCTCCCTCACAAAGATAGCCTACCTGTTGTAGATTTCTGTGCAGTGGTTCACGCTTGTATCTTCACAGCATCACTTGAGTCATTTATTCGTCGAACAATGCTCTTTTGCATAATATCTTTTTCAGGTATCCTTCACTTATGTCAAAACTGTGCCTCAAACTATAAGCACAGACCATATTTCTTTATATTTGAATCCAAGTTCAAAATAAAACTATGAACCACTCCATTGTGAACCCACGGACCTGTCTGAACCACTACCAGCAGGAAAATAAACAGGAAGTGTTTGACCGAAAACGCAGAAGTTTCTCGGGGGAACGCAAAAGTTTCTCAGGGAAACGCAAAAGCTTTTTTTAATTCATCCCATCCCAAATTTTTTCCACCTCCATAAAAGCCTGCAAAACATATGTTTGAAATTTCTTACCTGTTTCTTAAACTTGTTTTTCTTGAGAGAACACCTGGGTTACGCATGTTCCCTGAAAAGGGAACGAGGCGTTGCGTTTAGCATAACACTATGGGAGCTCCTCTCGCACGTGACCGGTATCTGAAGCTTGTGTAAAATCATGCATATTTATAGGCCTGCCATGATCAGGTGACGTGGCAATTAAGCACGTCGCATGATATAAATATGGCACCTGTGAACCACGCCATCAGCCTCTTTTATCTGAAGCGAAGACGCAATTCACAGGCCTGCCCTGGTATGACAAAGCTAAGCAATGTCTCGTTCCAAACTTCGATGATGCGTTCGATGTTGAAACTATGTTACAGTTTTCATAGTTCTGGCCAAGGGTGATAAATCAGCCATCCGGCTCGAGACAGTAAATCCACTCTAAGGGCTAAAATGGGGCACCTGACAGACCTTTCAGGACTGCAGAAGGTTCCAGGAAGGTATGCGCTGCCTGCAGATGGGCCTCAGCCGCCTAACACCACGCATAAACCTCAAAGTTAGAGGATGTTGCCCCACAGAGGCTCCATCAACAGGAGTGTGGCCGGCCGAAATGGTGGCCACGTAAACTCTGAAGGAGCCCACCCCGCTAAGAAATGTTCTTGTAAGAACTCCAGGACTGTAGCTATTGTGCAGTTTACTGGGTCTACAGTATATCCCTGTAGATGAGAATCTCCCAAGGAGTGCCATCTCGCAGGGACATTATCTCTCATATTCATTTTCGAGCTGGCCAATAAGGTGCTACTAGCATAAGACATAGACTATCTTGGCAAACTCTTGCTAGAACTTGTGGGAGCAGAGTGATGGGGGGAACAGCATACAGATGTGACCTCGGCCACATGTGCACCATGGCGTCCAACCCTAATTGTGCAGGAGGATTGAGGGCAAACATACAATCCCAGTCTCTTTCAGAGGAGAACACATGCAATCCCGCTTGACCAAAACTTGCCATTTGAACTCCACCACTTGTGGATGGAGCCACCTTGCTCCAGATGAGGGTCACACCAGAGACCGTGAGCTAGATAGCTGTCTCCAGCCCGTAAGGGAAGTGTCTGTCTTTACTGTCTTGCGCTACGGAGACACCCCTAGAGTGTGACCCAAGGCTAGAAACTGGGGACACTCAAATTCTCAGAGCACGTAGACATCGCCATGTGACACTGATTATTCTCTGAGGTTTCGTCATTGGACGAAATTTCTCAGCCACCACTGTCCTGTGCAATAGGTCGATAAGCGCCAATAGTCTCCCAAGATCCAGCTTTATCTTGCTCAGTGTTGATAGGATTGACCCTACACATGTTGGGGATAGAAACACCCTCCATATAGTAGAATCCTTATAACCCCTATAAAAGTTGCCCACTGCACTGGGGAAAGCATAATTTTCTGAGATTCAACCTGAGCCCCAAGATCATGTGTGTGAGAACAACTTCTCGATGTTGAACCGCCAGTTCCCTGGATCATGCAAGAATTAACCAGTCGTTCAGGTATATTAATACACGGCTGCCGTGGAGTCACAATGGAGCCAGCGTGACATCCATGCACTTTGTGAAGGTGCGAGGGGATAAGGCTAGTGATATTTCTATGTGGAAATATGCACCTTTTAGATCTATCGTCACAAACCAGTCCTCAAACTTAATCTGCGGAACAATATGTTTAAGCATCAGCATCTTGAACCTGTATGTCTGAAGAGTACAGTTCAGATGACACAGATCTAAAATTGGCCACATACTCCTTTTTTTTACGGACCAGGAAATAACTGCTGTGAAAACTTCCCTCCCTCAGGGAACAAGGTATATGTTCTATGGCCCCTTTGTCCAAGTGGGATCTTACTTCCTGCGCTAACGTTAAGCTCTGGTCTGTGATGACTACTGTGGTGAGCACACTTCTGAACCGGGGGGGGGGTCGAGCTATAAACTGGACCTGGTAACCCTTTTCTATGGTAGACAGAACCCATGAAGACACATTTGGCAGTAGCTTCCACGCTGCCAGATGGTCTTTTAGTGACGTTAACTATTCCACATTCTAGTGGAGGGAAAGCATTAGATTTTCATTGCCCTGTGACAGCTTGCTGACCAGAGAACACTGAAAACTTGGGGACCGTCTTGGCTAGGGGAGGCCCTTCAGTAGCACTGGGGGCTTCCTGCCCTAACAACCTCATGTCCCCTGATACGTCTCTCCACGTCCCCTCAGGACCGCTCTTTTTTGCCTGCTTGGCCTTTATGACCATTCTCAGATCAGGCCTAGTATCAGGCCGCAACTATGGCTGCCCGGTTCCCTGCCTGTCTGCGGGGGTTGGCGGGCTGCCATTCTCACCTTCTGGTTCTCCTTTGCACTAGTGCTGGCTCGGGCTTAACTCCTGGATGTCCGGGTGAGCTCGAGACAATAGGGAAGGAACTGGCTAAATGCTGCCATATGTCGAGCTCACTCAGTCAGTCACTGTCATTGTCTGCAGTGACCCATAAGCAAGACTACTACTGCAGATGCCTTGCCAACCAATGCCAAGGTGGCCT
Organism: Noturus placidus; assembly: GCA_022414735.1. Taxonomy (NCBI): domain Eukaryota; kingdom Metazoa; phylum Chordata; class Actinopteri; order Siluriformes; family Ictaluridae; genus Noturus; species Noturus placidus. The sequence goes on from JAFFST010005992.1 coordinate 65,829, forward strand.
TACATTGTGGTTTGGATGGCAAAGCTGGCCCCCCTTATTACCTGCCATCGATGGAGAGAGGTAGTGCAAGCGCCTCCTCCACCTTCAGCATAGCTAAATAGCCATGCCGTTCATTCCCCACAATGGCTGAATAATCCATCATCGTGGGGTTATAAATACGGCTTATGCATGGTTTTCCCCCAGAAGCCTGATATTTTGTCATGCACTTCTGGAAGAAAGGGGAGTTTCTGCAGTGTGAGGGATTTACTTTCACTGGGGAGAAAATGGCTCATCCAGCCTTATTAATCATTTCAAGCAACTCTCAATTTTTAAGCACATCCTTCTGGCTCCTCGGCGTCAGAGAGGAATTATTACTATTATTTTTGTTTGTGTCTGTGTTTCCCCTTTGGCTTTCCATACATTTACATTTATTCATTTAGCAGCCACTTTTATACAAAGCAACTTACAAATGAGAGATAGAAGCAAAGTGATGTCAAGCAGAGAACAATACAAGTAGTGCTACTATACAAGATCTATTAATTGAGTTCTAGAAGAAGTAAAGTGCACAGAGTAGAGGTGCAAGTGCCTTTTTTTATGAGTTGGTTAGGTTTTCACGGAAGAGGTGGGTCTTTAGCTGTTTCTTGAAGATGATGAGAGAATCTGCAGTCCGGATTGAGGTTGGAAGTTCATTCCACCATTGAGGAACAGTTAGTGTGAAGGTTCTGGAAAGGGACCTTGTGCCACGCTGAGTAGGAACTACTAAACGTCGGTCACTAATCAATCGCAGATTGCGTGTGGGAACGTAAGCCTTCAGGAGAGAGTTGAGGTAGGAAGGTGCTGTTCCAGACAAGGTCTTGTAGGTGAGCATCCAGGCCTTGAATTTGTTGCTGGCGGCTACAGGAAGCCAGTGGAGGGAGATGAAGAGGGGCGTGACATGGGTTCTCTTGGGCTGGTTGAAGACAAGGCGGGCTGCAGCATTCTGAATCATCTGAAGAGGTTTGAGGCTTGAGGAAGAGGCCATCCTGGTTGGCTTGAGTGTGGTTGCGCTGAGCTGTACAGTGACGTTGTGGTTGATTGATGCACAGGCTGGGATGACGAGAAGCTCAGATTTTGCCAGGTTGAGCTTAAGGTGGTGTTCCCTCATCCAGACTGTGATGTCCGACAGACAAGCAGAGATGCGTGCAGAGACGGATGGATCATCAGGCTGGAAGGACAAATAAAGCTGGGTGTCATCACCATAGCAATGATATGAGAAGCCATGAGACTCAATCACCTGCCCTAGAGATGTCGTGTAGATAGAAAAGAGAAGTGGACTGAAAACTGACCCCTGTGGAACACCAGTGGTGAGTGGCTGAATTTCAGAAATACCTCCCATCCATGATACCTTGAAAGATCTGTCAGAGAGATAGGATTTCACCCAGCGCAGAACCGTTCCAGTGATGCCCACGCTGGAGAGAGTTAACAGAAGGATCTGATGGTTCACAGTGTCTGATGTTTCATAGCGGAACGAGTCGCCGTAAAGCAAGCGCCAAAATCCAGCGGAGAGCCGAACCCAGAAGACAGAGTAAGAGATAGAGCAGTGCTCCTCTCCAGCTCCTCTTCTGGATCCATAAGAGATCCCCCGAACCTAAGACGGCTAGCTGCCTCGGCAGCGGCCGGCCCAGATCCGCAAGGCTCCAAAACCCAACTCGCTTCGGGTCCTGAGTTGTGAGCTGCTTAATGTAGGCATTACCATGCGCAGCCTCTCGAGGCATGCTACTCTCAGGACATGTTCACTTAGGGGTGTACTCACTTTTGTGGCCAGTGGTTTAGACATTAATGGCTGTGTTGAGTTATTTTGAGGGGACAGCAAATTAACACTGTACACAAGCTGTACACTCACTACTTTACATTGTAGCAAAGTGTCATTGCTTCGGTGTTGTCACATGAAAAGTTATAATCAAATATTTACAAAAATGTGAGTGGTGTACTCACTTTTGTGAGATACTGTATGTAGAGAGAGAGAGAGATCAGTGGTAGCGATCCTTTGGAAGCCCTACGCATCCATGAATTATAATTTTTTTTCTGTTGTTTTTTTCGTGATCATGGCATAACAAAAGCTGTTTTCTCATGATGTAATTTTATTGTGAGTAAATCTGTCGCTTTGTAAATGGGATTGGTGTTACATGCAAGTTGGCATCTTCGCCATCATAAATGTAATCATTGCCTGCTGTAGAGATGGACTTTATCTCCTCATTAAGATAGAGGGATGTCCCCTTCTCAAGTGTTGGACACTAATGTGGAAGTCGTCATGTATTTTTGTAGGCCACTCCTTTCGTTCATTAAGATAAGATTTATAAGATTTTGAAGCCTATACATTCGCCAGAAGTAAAAAGCTAATGTTAGGCTATAAATGAACCAAGGTTGCAGGACTTCTACGTCATCATCACTAAGCTTCTGAAAACTCCTTCAATCTTTATTTAAAAAAAAAACAAACAATAGAATTGGAAAATAATATAAATTGTTTAATCTACAAGTTGGAAAGTTTGAGCTGCATGAGCACGAGTATAAACACAACGAGGATGTAGTAGATGAGATTTCCTGTTCGGCATGATGATGTTTAATGTCCCCGACAACCTCTGTAGTCCCATTTAGGCACCTGTTAGCAACAGTCTTTTTCAAGACACGTAAAAGCTTTTTTAAAAATCTTAAGTGGGGTATTACTGACGTATATTATTGCATGAACATGTCTTGAGCTTGTGTTAACCACAGACGTTATTTCAGGAATTTAACAAAAAAACAATTCAAAAACCCCATTGACTTTGAGATGATGGGTGTCCAGTACACAGGAAAAATTAAATCGAGATCACGAGAAAACAAATTTTGTTGTGTCGAAATGACGAAAAAATTGTCGTGATTTTTTCAACAGAAAAAAGTAATAATGCATGACCACTTAGGCCCTATAGTATTCCTCTGTGCTGATTACTGGATCGTACAGAATCCCTAAGCCTTAGAGCTTCTGTACGATCCAGTAATCAGCACAGAGGAATGCTGACTGAGTAACGATGTTAAATGTTTCATATGAATTATGGAAACTAGAAATAAGAAGCATAATCCTACTTTAAGGCTATTGGGTTTCATTTCTTATTAGTCATGTTAACATGCATGATAAATTTTGTCCAAACTATAAATGCTTACTCAGCTCTGAGTTATTTGCATAGGCCCTTCCACCTTCCACCCATAATTTGATCAAATGGACTACAGGGACAAGGTGAAACTTGGTAGCAATTTATTCTCCAAGTGAACATTGTGCTGGCCACAGCATAATTAGGTGAGGCAGAAGAGGTATGATAGTGACAGCTTTCCATAATGTCATTAAATGCCATTGTTATATACAGTGGTGTGAAAAAGTGTTTGCCCCCTTCCTCATTTCCTGTTCCTTTGCATGTTTGTCACACTTAAGTGTTTCGGAACATCAAACCAATTTAAACAATAGTCAAGGACAACACAAGTAAACACAAAATGCAATTTGTAAATGAAGGTGTTTATTATTAAAGGTGAAAAAAATCCAAACCATCATGGCCCTGTGTGAAAAAGTGATTGCCCCCCTAAACC
>JAFFST010005992.1:90412-100699 GCA_022414735.1 Noturus placidus
TGTGTAGCTTTTAAGGATCTTCTGGTGGACCTTACTGTGTCAAGCAGCTCCTATTTAAGTGATGCCTTGATTGTGAACAGGTGTGGCAATAATCAGGCCTGGGTGTGGCTAGAGAAATTGAACTCAGCCACAGTTATAGTATGTTATAACAAGGGGGGCAATCACTTTTTCACACAGGGCCATGATGGTTTGGATTTTTTTTCACCTTTAATAATAAACACCTTCATTTACAAATTGCATTTTGTGTTTACTTGTGTTGTCCTTGACCATTGTTTAAATTGGTTTGATGTTCCGAAACACTTAAGTGTGACAAACATTCAAAGGAACAGGAAATGAGGAAGGGGGCAAGCACTTTTTCACACCACTGTATATATATATAAAAAACACACACACACACACACACACACACACACACGTATATATAAAACCCCGTGTCAAACACACCAGCCGGAAGGCCCGTCACAGTGGGGCAGAGCCACCGTCCGGGCCCCGACTGGCGATTTGGGAATCGGTCGGGAAAATTCCACCACTCAGGCGACGGTGGCAGAGGATAAAAGGACGCTCTTCCACCCGAGACGTAGGAAGAAGAGACTCGTGGAACATATGCACACAAAGTCAGAACTGTGCATCTCCCACTCGCAGCGCGTAAGGAATATCACTAATCTCTCTCTCTCTCTTTTCCCTTTTTTTATCTCATCCCCTCCAGACGCTTCAGGCACAGACAAGAAGCTACGCTCGTGAATGCGCCTGCAAAGCCCCGCTACAGAGTCTGGCAGGAGGCACCAGCGCACGAAGAAGACCCAAGCGCGGCAGGCCTGCCTTGCCCAGGACGACAAAGACACCGCCACGGAAGGTAAGCAACCCCGAGGTACGAACCCTTTGTCTTCTGTCTTCCAGCAGCTGAACCGGGAGGGGAAGTTTGGACGGGAGCAAAGGGGAGGCCACCGCTTGAAGCATTGTTGGGCAAAGGTGCGAGTAATCGAGGGAGTCGACCAAAGTCCTGACCTGAGGCTTCCAGCCTCTTACTTCCTTGTCCGGGGCGGTCTCCTCCATCAACGGGCCTGCCACCTCGGGGAGCAGGTGGACCTTCTGGTGGTACCCAAGACAAAGACCCAAACGGTAATGTATCTGGCCCACTCCCACCCCCTCGGCGGTTACCTAGGGTCACGGAACACCCTGGAAAAGTTGAGAGACCGCTTTATGTGGCCTGGAATGGGGGCAGAGGTCCGGGGCTTCTGCCAGCGCACCGCTCCACGAACGCCCCCGCCGGCGCCCCTTATCCCGCTGTCAATCATCGGCGTCCCCTTCGAACGGGTGGGCATGGACCTCGTTGGGCCCCTTCCCAAGTCGGCCCGGGGCCACGAATACATTCTGGTCCTGGTGGTCCTGGTGGAACCTCCCGCAACATCACAGGGGAGCTGGTGCTCCTCTTGTCTAACCGACCAAGGTACACCGTTCGTATCCAAATTAATGGCTGATCTGTGCCGTCTGTTGCATGTGAAGCATCTCAAGACGTCCGTCTACCATCCGCAAACCGACGGGCTGGTCGAGCGCTTTAACCAGACCCTCAAATGGATGTTACGCCGGGTAGTGGATAAGGAAGGAAGGAACTGGGATCTCCTCCTTCCCTACGTGCTCTTTCCCGTCCGGGAGTGCCCCCAGGCCTCCACGGGCTTCACCCCTTCGAGCTCCTGTTTGGACGGCGGCCGCGAGGACTGCTGGATGTGGCCCGCAAAGCCTGGGAGGAGCAACCATCCCCTTTCCGCTCAGTCATCAAATATGTACAAGAGATGCACTCAAAGATTGACAGAGTAACCCCGATAGTCGAAGAGCACATGCATGCTGCACAGGAGGAGCAGACGAGAGTGTACAATCGCCCTGCACAGCCGCGGGGATTCCAACCGTGGGACCGGGTCCTCCTACTCGTGCCCAGTAGCGCCTGTAAATTCTTGGCCCGGTGGCAAGGCCCATACACAGTCATCGAGCGCCGAGGCCCAGTTAACTACTGCCAGGTAAACGAGTAGAAGAGAAGCTCTACCACGTAAACCTGCTGAAGAGGTGGGTAGAACCAGCCCCTGTAGTATCGGCGTATACGGCCCCAAGCACGAATCCCGGCGAACGTACCTTGGTCGATTTAGGGGAAGACCTTACCCCCTCCCAGAAACAGGAGCTCACGGAACTGGTGCACCAGTTCTCCGACGTGTTCTGAACCACCCCAGGGATGACACAACTGGTCCACCATGAGATCAAAACAACTCCAGGCATAGTGGTGAGACAGCGGCCCTACCGTGTCCCAGAGGCCCGGTGCAAAGCCATCGACGGAGAGGTGGACCAAATGCTGCAGGACCGCATCATAGAGGAGTCCAGCAGCCCATGGTCCAGCACTATTGTAGTCGTACCAAAACCGGACGGGGGTATGCGGCTGTGCAACGACTTCCGGAAGCTGAACCAGGTGTCAGAATTTGACAGTTATCCCCTCCCTTGAGTGTACGACCTCGTGGAGCGAGTGGGGAGGGCCCGGTTCATCTCTACCCTGGACCTGACAAAAGGGTACTGGCAAGTTGCGCTATCTCTGGACGCGAGGCCCAAGACGGCCTTCAGCACGGCCACCGCCAGTACCGGGTCCTCCCGTTCGGGCTACATGGGGCGCCTGCGACGTTCCAGAGATTGATGGACATCCTACTGCGACTCCACCGCATGTTTGCCGCGGCCTACCTGGACAACGTAGTCATCCACTCCTCCACATGGTCGGACCACCTGTTTCATCTGCGGGAGGTCCTAATGGGGCTCCGGAAAAACTCCAAGAAATGATACCTTGGGGTGACTGAGGCACAGTACCTGGGGTACCGTATTGGCCGAGGGATGCTGAAACCACAAGCGAGAAAAGTGCGGTACTACCTGGCTGGCCGATACTTCGTCCTTGTAACGGACCACGCACCCTTACAGTGGATGGCCAAAGCCAAAGATACGAACGCCAGGATAACCCGTTGGTTCCTCGCCCTCCAAGATTTCTCATTCCAGGTCAAACACTGGGTGGGGGCCCAACACGGGAATGCTGATGGTCTCTCGCGGCGAGACACGCTATGGGCCCGGCACATGGCGGCAGTAGGCTCGGAGCTGAGGGGGGGTACTCTCACGATGTACCAACAGCTGACGTGCACGGTAAGAAACTCGCTCCTTCCTCGACTGCCACACAGGCGCGAGGCGGATAGCCCCGCGTCAAACACACAAAGCGGCAAGGCCCTTCACGGTGGGGCGGAGCCACCGTCCCGGCCCCGACCAGCGATTGGGGAATCGGTTGGGAAAATTCCACCACTCGGATGACGGCGGAATAGGTTAAAAGGACGCTCTTCCGCCCGAGAAGGAGGAAGAAGAGACTCGCGGAACGTATGCAGACAAAGTCGGAACTGTGTACCTCCCACTCGCAGCGCGTACGGAATATCACTAATCTCTCTCTCCCCTTTTTTTCTCTCTTCCCCTCCAGACGTTTCGGACGCAGACGAGGAGCTACGCTGGTGAATGCGTCTGCAAAGCCGGTGGCAACACGGGAAAAGCCCCCCACACTTCACGGGAATCCCGACACCCCCCTGGAGCATCGCAACACCAGCCACACCCCCCTACAAACTACGACATTCACCCTCCACGCACCCAGTCACTCTAAACCCCCATCATAAAATAATAATAATAATAATAATAATAATAATATACACACTCGCGATATATTTATATATACACACACATACACATACACACACACACACACATATATACATGCACACACACATATACATGCACCCCTCATTAAAAAATTTGTCAACATACATATGTGTGTGTTTTATATATATAAAACGTACACACACACATATACAGTATATATATATACACACACACACACATATATATATATATATATATATATATATATATATATATATATACACACACATATATATATATATATATATATATGTTGACAAAAAAAATTTTAATGAGGGAAAGGTTTGTGAGAAAGGGGAAGCATCTCACCATATTCTCTTTTAGGTCATCATTCTGTGTCATCTGAATGAGTGTCTGAAACAGCCTCCCATGATGCTGTATGAGAATCTCACATGTTTCACCATAACCACCCTTAACAATGTAAGAAGAATGTATGGGAATTAATAAGAATATCTGTACCTGAATGTAGACTACACATCCCAATTTACTACTAGAATTGGGCATCTGTACTCTGTACACAACTTACCTGCACACAAAGATCAAGTGGGGTGACTCCATTTTTGTCCGGCAAGTACTTGGCACCCCTGAGGAGCAGGATTTGGGCTGTGTCCCTCTGGCCATGGCTGTGAGAGTGACAGAGTTGAGCACATATCTTATACAATCATCTATGTACAAACTATTATATCATCAGGGCATCCCCAAGGTACCGCCACAGTAAAAATAACAAGGTCATAAACTCACTTCAAACAAAAAGAGTGGACAATGGAGGGTCGTGTTGTTTAATTACACCCGATTGTGTTTCCCTTTTCTTTAATCTCCACATTGGTCAGTACTTATGATGCCGTCAGGCTCATAAATCAGATGGCATTTGCCTTTGCATATTTTTAAGATTACTCATTAGAATGTTTCCAGGTGGCTCAACATACTTCAAATGATAATCTCTTGACTTAATATGTAACTGTGTAGATGACTGACCAAATTAGTAAATCACTGGGTGTCACCATTGTGGCCAGATGCATTTGCCTGTAGAGCCCTCCACCACAAGTGAAAGATTGTATAGCTTAGCCCTAAAAGCACAAAGGGCTAATCAGCTTCGTACAGCTTTACTGGTGCATTACCCAGTTAGTCAGCTGCAATCAGGCAATGGAAACATGGCCACTGGTAACAATGGGATGACCACCGACCCTACATGCAACAAAGCATTTTAGTGTCATGTTGACTACATTTGCTTATTTCCACATTACAGTATCCTATATTCCATCCATCCATTTTCTGTACAGCTTATCCTACACAAGGTCAGGGGGAGCCTTGAGCCACGAGGCACAATCTCACACACATTCACATGCCCATTCAGACATTACAGACAATTTAGAAATGAAAATCAGCCTAAAAAGCATGTATTTGGACTGCAGGAGGAAAGTGGAGTACAAGAGGAAACCCCCAAAGCATGGGGAGAAGATGCAAACTCTGTGCAAGCAGGGCGGAGATGGGGATCGACCTCCTCCAACCAAAAAAAAAACGGAGATGCAATGCAAACATTCTAACCACTAAGCCACAGTGCCCCCACAGTCTCCATTCATTTATTACACAATATCATGCCAGTCACATATATCCAATAGTGACACAGTACTTCATGACACACACTTTGTACAACACTAACAAAGACCATGTCTCAAATCTTGCACTATGCAGCAAGAGACAGAATATACTTGACAGTGTAGCACCTGGATTTTTGTTGTTTTTTAATTAATATCCCAGTTACCACCACCTACTACAACACAGCTGGTAAGTTCAACAAAAACATATCTTGATTGACAGGATCTGATATTAAAGCCAGAGCAGACAATAAAACTTTCAGAGCTTCATCAATAGACAGTTACTTAATAATGTGTCTGAATTATTTGTTAGAAAAGGTGCCTCGCTTGTATGCATGCATAAGTAAGTCCAAGTAGACAACCATTGAATGCCATTTGTAATTGAAATGGGAAAATAGAGGAGCACTGTTGCTTGGCAACCCACTCATCCAAGTGCATCAAGCATGATACATGAGAGAAAAGAAAATTGGAAATCCCTTCAGTCACTGCAGTCTTATCAAATGGCAGTCTCATTAATCTACCCCTGATAGTTTTCCTCGTTTTTCTTAATTCACTACTTTAAACATGCAGTTAGGAAAAGCAGCAGTAAACTGAAGGCATGTCATTTCAAAGCTTGCACCACAGCAACTGCTTTACAAGTATGTGTTAAAGGAGATATTTATTCTAGTGACCTGCAAGCGAAGTAGAGAGGGGTCGCTCCAGAGACATTGGGCCTATTGATGTCTGCTCCACTGTCCAGAAGGCACAGCACTGTCTGAATAACACAGCATAAACAAACAATATCAGCAGTGTTCATTGCCCTGATCAACAGAAAATCTCCTATGAGTAATATCTAATTGTGGTGCATACATTACAACACAGCCAGAAGAACATTTTATACAGAATAATATAATGCTTAATATAGCATTTCATGACAATATTGGCCAAAATACTGATACTCAGTAATAGATCTTGCAACACAATCATCATCAGACTTTAATGGTAATGTTTCTGTTCTAGCTTTGTAAAACAAGTACAATAAGAATTGTCGTCATGTATTCCATAACTAATGTATTAGTATTTATATGATGACAAAAAAAATACATATCCTGACTAGGCTCACTACAATCTCTCAATTAATTAATTAATTAATTAATTACTAAATTTTGCCTTACAGTCTTGTGTCCGTTCTGGCAGGCCACATGTAGGGCTGTCTGACCCATGGCATCCTCCACATCCACATTATATACATGCTGCACCAAGTCATGAAGCAGCTCCGTCCTCCCGTTAACCGCCAGCCAGTGAATCTGTAACCGGTAGTGCATGAAACAGAAAAGATGAATTGGTAAATCAGCACAACAGGCTTAAGAGTACATCAATAAATAAACAATATCGACTCTTAACATGTTCAACAGCTAATCACAGCAGTGAAAATGATCTACAGATACTTACAGCAGTTAGGCCTTCATTGTTGCAGATATTTACATCTGCATTGTATTCCAACAGTCTACCCATGCACTTCTTCTGCCTGTTAAAGTAGGTATGCATATAGTTTATATTATTTCTACAAATAATACAGGAATGAAGGCAAATGTTTGGCGAAGACAAATAAGCTTTTCTCCTCTAAATATGTACTAATTCCAGCATTTGTTATATTAGGTGAGGGATCCCAAACTGAGAGAAATAATCCTGGAGCTCCACTTACTTTATGATTTTCGGTTTGTCACCGATTCCTAATCAAGCCCATTAGCAGATAATCATGTCTCCAACCATGCAGTGCAGAGGGGCTGGCATAAGGATGTATTGTGGCCAGGAGATGGCAGTAGTGTATTTATTTAAAAAATACTCTACCCATTTCTTGCTGCCAGATGGAGTGGGGTACATCCAGAGATGTCCTGGTAGTTTGGGTTTGCTCCTCGCTTCAATAAGAGGACCAAACATTCCACTGACCCACAGCTGAAAAGATACAAAAAGACCTGCTGTGAAATCAGATGCACTCTGTGCATCACAGCAAAGTGAGCTGGTTCAAATGTTCAGCTATTTCTTTGTGAATTTAGCAAACAGCCTTCATGTCTTTTTAACAGTCAGTGCGCTGACCAAACGAAGGATGCAGTAAACTAGAAATAAGATGTTATTTGAATATGAGATTTTGTGCTAAAGAATAAAACACAGACAATGAGACACTCAGACGTCAACATACTTGGCAGCTATATGAAGGAGGCTTCTCTTCACTCGTCCAAATGCGTAGTTTACATCAAACTTAGAGTTCAAGAGCAATTCTGAGACTGATCTACAAGTGTGGAAAAAAAAACATTTTAAGTACCAGTATATTAGTCATATTACACTATATTTACTTTTATTGTTTTTTTTCTCTACCTGTGTTGATCAGCCATCACCATAGGCATGAGTGTGTAGACAGCTGTCTCATTGTCTGCACAGAATGTGCGAACAATGACTTAATGTAGGTTAGTCAGATTATCTCAGAACAATGACAGGGTTTCGTTTCATGTCACTGCACAAAGCATTAAAGAAGTATGAACAGTCAAACCCTGCTCGTGAATGCAGTGTGGACTAAAGGAATCTGTGTAGACAGGATATAGTCAAAAGTGAGGTGCCTTCAGTGACCACTTTATTAATAGGTTTATAGCTGCACTTATGTATAAAATTACTGACTGGAGTCCTTATGTCTCAATGCACAATTTATCCCCCAGTCCAGTGTACAAGTCTATCAGGTGCCGGAGTTTTACACCTCTTTTTGTGTCTACAAGCTTTGACATTCTTGATGTATTTTATGTTGGATTTTCAGGTGGTTGTTGAGGTTTGCTTTGTTACTTTGAGGTCCTGATACAGCACGGAAGCAGGAATTTTGCATAGGACATGCATCTGATCATCATCGCTTTATCTAAACCCAAAGTACTTCCAAAAAAAACAAAGGATGATGGCTTTTTAGGAACTAATGTATGACCCCACCTTCATATTGTTGCTCTGCCATTTTATTTGTTCAGTGAAGCTGAATGACTGTATGCTTTAATACGGTTATCTGCTTCTGCTGTGTCGTGCACATGAAGCCGTGAACTTCTGCAATACAGTATTTCAAAGAATGCGTGAAAACAAAACACTGATTGGTCAATACAAATGAGTGCAATAGGTCGGTTGAGGCAAAAAATAACTTGCTATTGTGACTTGTGATTTAGTGTATCATTTGTAGACTCAGCCTAGAAGAAGAATGAACAATTTTCAACCTTACCAGGCTGATGTTTTCTGCTTGATAACATCATTACCACAGATGATTATGCTTAATTAACCGTGGGAGGCAGAAATCGTGATCGTGGTTAAAATATGATTACTACTGCAGCCCTAACGGTAAGTGGACTGGCTATAATAACTTGACCCTTGGCGTGAATGTGTGTGTGCATGGCACCCTGGTATCCCATTCAGGGTGTATTCCTGCTTAACGCCCAGTGTTCCTAGAAGTTGTTGACAAACTGCACAGTAACAGATGAGTTGCCATCAGTAATTGTTTACCTACAAAGTGCATCTACATGGCCAGTGTATCTGATAAAAATGTCCAAAAGGTATGCAGATGAAATGTAGGTGTACTTTGTACAGTAGTTGAATGAACCATAAAGCAACCACTAGATATTAAAAGGTTATACCCAAACTGCATGTTACCACACAAAGTATTGGGAACCAGCCAGGAACATGCGTTTCTCAAAGGCACATCAGGCTGGGACTTCCTGGTTGGTGATTGTTTTTTTTTTTTTGCGTATGTATATATGTGTGTGTGTGTGTGTGTGTGTGTGTGTGTGTGTGTGTGTGTGTGATCTTGTCATGATGAAATTACAGAAAAAGGTTGGTCAGTTAGGCCACATTATCCTTAACGTGCTTAAATAAAACATTAAGGTATCATGTGTAGGCCTTTCTAAGAGGAGAAACTATATTCTCGGCTGTGTTGCAAATTGTGGCATCATCACATACTCACTCCACTCCTTTGAAAGCTGAAATCACAACATTAATCACATATATGCTAAGTGAAGGGAAATGATCCCGCTTTACCTTCAGGGAGCTCCACTGTCCTGGCGCGGCGTAAAGAGCGCGTCAGCCGGTTCAGCTGTACGTTTAATTGCTCCATCGCCCTTTCCATCATATGAGCAAGGAATTCCTTGATGGAGCAATTTTAATTCAGCTTCTGCGCTTCTCTTTACATTGGCTTGGCAATGGACAGGTCAGTCCAACATTAAGAGACATGACGCCTCTGATACATTTCACACTATTTCCTTGTGAGTGTTCGCTTCCTGTTTTCACCTCCTGCTCGCGATGAATGCTGGGTAATGTAGTTGTAGATTCTCCCACTGTTTTAACCCTTTAATGCACAGTGTCCATACTTGCGGACACTCCATATAAGATTCTTTAAATGTTTATAGAATATAAAATAAAATGTGACGCATCTCCAAATCAATTAAGAGCATTATTGTTATTTAACATAAAATTCTGCAACTCACTTGACTATTTGTCATTCTTTGAATTAACTTTCAACTTTCAAAAATTTTTATAAAAATTAAATGTAAATATTTTTGTTCCAGACCCCACTGTATATATATATATATATATATATATATATATATATATATATATATATATATATATATATATATCATGCAATAGTTCTAAACTGTGTACATGTTGTATTTTAATAATGTAATTTTTTCCCCCCAAATTTTTGTATTCAACCTATAAATATTTAAAAACTGAATGTTAACAGTTTTGGACACTGGACGATTTGTTGTTGTTTGTTGTTTTTTTTAGCTTTAATGTATAATATTTCTTGTTTGTTTTTTTTTGTTTTGTTTTTTTTACTCATGGTATTCTTACACGTGGACAATCTTTTTTCACAATACTAAAGTAAAACTTTAACAAAATGCAATTTGTAAATGAAGGTGTTTATTATTAAAGGTGAAAAAAAAATCCAAACCATCATGGCCCTGTGTGAAAAAGT
>JAFFST010005992.1:102482-116025 GCA_022414735.1 Noturus placidus
CATAGGAAGCTATAGGAAGCGTTTAGAAGCTGTTATTTCTGCAAAAGGGGGATCTAATAAATAATGAGTTATTTTTTTTGATTGTGGTGCCCAAATTTATGCACATGCCTAATTTTGTTTAAAGAATTATTGCATACTTCCTGTAAATGGTATAAAGTTCGTTTCACTTCTCAAATATCACTGGGTTTGTCTCCGATATGATATATTTAACTGATTTTTTTAATCCTAAGAACCAACGATTTATGAAGGAAAATCATTGAAATAAACAAGGTTGCCCAAACGTTTGCAGACCACTGTATATATATATATATATATATATATATATATATATATATATATATATATATATATATATATCTCACCTGGTTGCCGCTGCACACCCTTGACAACATCTGAACCAAATAAGTTTATCTTGGTCTCATCAGACCACAGGACATGGTTCCTTTAATCCATGTCCTTTGTCTGCTTGCCTTCAGCAAACTGTTTGCGGGCTTTCTTGTGCATCAAGAAACCCCCACCCCTTCAACCTCTGCAGCAATGCTGGCAGCACTCATACGTCTATTCCCCAAAGACAACCTCTGGATATGATATTGAGCATGTGCACTCACCTGCTCCCCATTCACACCTGAGACCTTGTAACACTAACAAGTCACATGACACCGGGGAGGGAAAATGGCTAGTTGGGCCCAATTTGGACATTTTAACTTAGCTGTACACTCACTACTTTACATTATAGCAAAGTGACATTTATTCAGTGTTGTCACATGAAAAGATATAATCAAATATTTACAAAAATGTGAAGGGTGTATTCACTTCTGTGAGATACTGTATGTACATGTGCTTTTTTGTTTTTTATTTTTAATAAATTTGCAAAGATCTCAAACAAACTTCTTTCACATTGTCATTCTGGGGTATTGCTTTTAGAATTTTGAGGAAAATAAGGAATTTAATCCATTTTTTAATAAGGCTGCAACATGTGGAAAAAGTGAAGTACTGTGAATATTTCCGGATTTTCCAGACGCATTGTATGTTTTCCTTTTTAACTTATCTGTTATTCAATTAAACTTAAGTTGCCACTTTAATGGTGACCTTCAAATAAATTGTACAATACAATGAGTCAGATGTTACTTGTAGTATAAATCAGGCAGATCTCCATTTTAAGTACTTAGATTAGACAACAAAGTGACCTCAGTGACTTGGCATGGTTTCGCATGATAGATGATGCTAAGTGTGCCTGTTGTCCTCATGGGTTGCAAAATAAATAAAGACATATAATATCAGGTAAATAGTACCATGGCCTATCAAAATGAAATACTATATGCTTAATTTTTTAATTAATCAATTTTATTTCATTTTGCTTAACAATTCTCATGTATAAACATGATCTTCCATTTTCCCACCATATTATTTAAAGTGATACAATGTAAAGAAGTTTTAAAATGTCCCATTTTTACTATTTTTTCTGGTATAGTACTCTTATCCATTCAGTATATATAAATATTTAGAAAATGTGTAAGTAAGTAAGTGTAAAGCTTTATTTATATAGCACCTTTTAAAACAATGTTTACAAAATATTTTACAGAAGACATATACATACATGCATGTGACAGTAGATACAAGAAAATAAAATAATTAGTAATAAATTTAAAAAAAATTATATAAATGAAATTAAAGACAGCAAATAAAATAATAAAATAAATGGATAAAAATAAATTCAAGTACATAAATTGAATGGTTTGAAGAAAGGCCCCAGTGAGCAAATGTGCTTTGAGATTATTATTATTATTATTATTTTTTAATGCCAATTGAATAAACTGCATGTAGGTTGTAAGGGAGAGAGTTCCACAGTTTAGGCCCATAGTGACTAAATTCACACTCCCTGCTTTTCAGCTTTTGTATTGGTACAACCAGTAGGTTGCTGTTGGATCACCTAAGTGATCTAGCAGACATGTATTTAGTGATCATATTACAAAGGTGTGTAGGAGCACCACTATGAAAACTTTTAAAAATTAATAACAGGATTTTAAAATCAATTCTGCAAGACACAGGTAGCCAGTGAAGTGATTTAAGTGCTGGGGTGATATGATTATTCAGTCTAGTACATGTCAGCATTCCTGCATCTGCATTCTGAACTCTTTTTGGAATGCTCTCATCAATTCAGACAGCTTTTCAAAATATATAGGGGGAAAAAAACAAATCCATACCAGTGGACTACTAGTCTCAAAATAGTACCAAAGCATCAGTGATTTCCACCATATTTTACAATGAACATCAGGTGTTATTAGTTGTATGCAGCTCTCAGGTTATGTCAAACCATGGCATTATGTCCATGGTGTGCATGGACAAATATTCTGATTTTGATTTTGGCTGAACACAGCACACACTGACAACTGTAGTTCAATTGATGCTTCAAGAAGTTCAGGCACTGTGTTCCATAGGATCTCAGAGAAGTGCTTCTTTCATACATCACTTGTAAACAATCTTGTCGAAGATATTTAGTAACTGATTTTGAAACTTGACAATCAACGATGATTATGTGTCAGATTCCAGGCAAATATTAATCTGTTTCAGATTTTTAATTATGACCCTGACTGTGTTTGTGATTTTAAAAACAAAGTGAATGATAAAATGCTGGAAATGTAAAAGGTAAATGTTAATATTTTGATAGTCCATCTTATTATCAGAAAATGCCTTCAGCTAGTCTAGAGGTGTGTATCAGGTCTGGGACCCTGTGGGACCTATGTCACAAGAAAAGGTGTTTTTTTATCTTGTGTGGGTGGGATTGGACTTCCAGATATAGTATGAAGGTCACTGGACTATAATAATAATAATAATAATAATAATAATAATAATAATAATAATAATAATAATAATAGTAAGGTAATGTTGATTAAATACTGAGCACAATGGAGATACTGAAGTGCTCATGCAACACTATGTGGGGTGAAAAAAGTACTGAGAAATTAGAAATAAATGTATAGATAAAGTGTCAAAGTATTACTTAGTTAAACATGGAAGCAGTCAGGCAAAAATGTACTGTATGTGAAAAAATTAAAAAGCTAGTTTAAAGTGTACTCAAGTATTGAAAAGTTAAAAGTAAATGCTTCAACAAATAAAATTAGTTAGTCATGTTTTCATGTGAAAATAAACATTTATTACTTCAACTATAATAAACTTATTACTGGTCGAAGATGACTTTTTAAATTGTGCTATTTTTCCTGAAAACATTCCATCTCTGTAAGTTTGCTTGTTACTAACTCAACTTGCTGTCATTTAAGAAATGGTCATATGCATGAATGACACTAAATTATTAATCAGAAGTATAAATAATCTAAATTTAACATTAAACAGAATTTGACTTGCTTCCCAGTCATTATGTTAGCTACTGAAATCAATTCTTTGCTTGTTTTTTTTTTGTTTTTTTTTCTCCAAAAGTGGAAGCCTTCAAGGGAGGCAAAGGGGTTACCTCATTTTATACATGTCTGCTCTGCTTATACCTGCATATTTAAACATTTTCTAGTGCTTACTACATTGTGTAGCATGAGAAGGACAGTGCAGATGATTTATTTACATTATTCTTTCACACTGGTGAATTAGATGTCAAACTGAAATTGAAAACAAATGCACATAAGTCAATTCAAGTGAAATTCGGTGTACAGTCATTAGCTGGATGAGAGAAGAAGAAACTATTTGGAATTTAGTAATTTGAATATCTAAATAAACATTTAAAGAGATTGGGTGTTGGGGGGGTTCTTTCAAATGTAATCAAGTAAGAGTAAAAGTGTTCATAAGCATAGTAATTAAGTTTGAAATTAATTTTTTTTAAATATTTTTTCAAGCATTTCTACATTAAATATTTACTGCATTCACGTGTCTTTCTTTAGATAGAGCAGCTATGTTTGTTTACTGCAACCTTAATTACTTATTTCTTTAATTTTGGGGTGAGTACCTAAATAACCCAGATGGGTACCAAAAAAGGTGAATGCAGACATATTCGTACAGGTTTTGAACTTCCACCATTAAAAAAATCGAAAAACTCCAAGTTCACAATCAACATATTTTAATATTTTATAAACATAGACCACTAAGTAAAATGACATACATATTAAAATGTTGACCTAAGTGACATTCTGCAATTCATTTCTTATAGTAATAACAACAGTTACAAGGTTTAGAAATTCTTCAATATTAAATTTTTTTTAAAACCTTTCCAAAAAAAGAATTTTCTAAAATACTTATGAACAGATTAGCTAAATATCACAGTTGAAAACCACAATAATAATAATAATAATAATAATAATAATAATAATAATAATAATAATAATAATTAAAAGGTAAGTTGATGCTGATTTATTTCAACACAACATATTTAAAAATAAATAAATAAAGATCACTGTCAATCACTAAAATTATATGAACACAGTAGACTAAGTAAAAATCTTTGTGTACTAAGCAGGAGACCTACCTACCGTTCAATATTTCCCAGTCTACTGTATTCCCCTGTTTCTTAAGATGTTTCATAAAAACACAATTTAATGTGTATAAAATGCATATGATGAACATTTAGCCATAACTGTTGAGTGTTTCATGCATCTATTGTTGCATCCATTTTACCTCTTTACTTTCCTCTCTCCACGTTTTGTATTTTAAGACTGACCCAATTAATCTTAACCATGCAGTCCCAATTTGGGACATCCTGAAAATGAGCAGTGTGTACATTATTTGAACCAAATTTAATGCCTATTTTATGATAGGTCTGAATATATGCATAATACATATATGTATCATATAGCCTATTAGTCATTAAAACGTATAACCTTATTAAAAAAAAAAAAATACATTTTTAAAAGGAAGCCATCTCTTATGTAATTTTTCCTACCTCACCATTTTTGGGGTCATCTTCCTGTTTGATGCTGCCCACACCCCCTTATTAAGTTATGTTACTTCTATCAAGCAATTTCACTGCATGAGTTAAGTAACATTAGTTAAGTAGCATTAGTCATGCACAAAAATAGCATTTACCTGGCAGAAAAATTGTCAAATTTGTCAATTTGTGAGCATCACTAGTAGTAGTAGCAGCAGCAGCAGTAGTAGTAGCAGCGGTAGTAGTAGTAGCAGCGGTACTAGTAGTAGCAGTAGTAGTAACAGCAGCAGCAGTAGTAGTAGTATCAGCAGCAGTAGTGGTAGTAGTAGAAGTAAATGGTAAATGGTGCACTTATATAGCGCTTTTATCCAAAGCGCTTTACACTGTGTCTCACTCACCCATTCACACACCAATGGTAGCAGAGCTGCCATGCAAGGCGCTAACTTGCCATCGGGAGCAACTTGGGGTTCAGTGTCCCAAGGACACTTGCCCAAGGACACTTCGGCATGTGGAGTCATCCGGGCAGGGAATCGACCCGCCAACCCTACGATTGGTGGACAACCCACTCTACCACCTGCACCACAGCCGCACCAGTAGTAGTAGTAGTAGTAGTAGTAGTAGTAGTAGTAGTAGCAACAGCAGCAGTAGTAGTAGAAGCAGTGGTAGTAGTAGCAGCAGCAGCAGTAGTAGTAGAAGCAGCGGTAGTAGTAGTAGTAGTAGTAGTAGTAGCAGCGGTAGTAGTAGTAACAGTAGTAGTAATAGCAGCAGCAGTAGTAGTATCAGCAGCAGTAGTGGTAGTAGTAGTAATAGTAGTAGTAGTAGCAGCAGTAGTAGTAGCAGCAGCGGTAGTAGTAGCAGCAGCAGCAGTAGTAGTAGACGCAGCGGTAGTAGTAGTAGTAGCAACAGCAGCAGTAGTAGTAGTAGAAGCAGCGGTAGTAGTAGCAGCATCGGTAGTACTAGAAGCAGCGGCAGTAGTACTAGAAGCAGCGGCAGTAGTAGTAGTAGCAGCAGCAGCAGCAGTAGTGGTAGTAGTAGTAGTAGTAGTAGTAGTAGTAGTAGTAGTAGCAGCAGTAGTAGTAGCAGCAGTAGTAGTAGTAGCAGTAGCAGTAGTAGCAGTAGCTGTAGTAGCAGTAGCAGCAGCAGCAGTAGTGGTAGTAGTAGTAGTAGTAGTAGTAGCAGCAGCAGCAGCAGTAGTAGTAGTAGTAGTAGTAGTAGTAGTAGTAGTAGCAGCAGCAGTAGTAACAATAAAATGGGGTAAAAAAAAATCTGCAAAGGCTTATAATAAAAAACCATGACATGGCCACCCAGGTCAAAAGCAATTCTTGAATGAAAACTGATCTATACATTTCCTGAGCTATTTTTTCCTACTGTGTGTACTGAGAGTATACCCTATAAAATAACTCTTTAAGAGTTATGTAAGAGATCTTTAGCTTACTAAAACGGTTCTACTTGAAAATTTGTCTGGCAAGGACAGTGTTGTGGGGTTAAAGGTTTAAGAAGGGCTGTAGATTTAACATTTTGAGTGAAGATAGATCCTATATTTTGTGTGTGCTTGTACAGCCTATGTCTATTAACCTAGACCATCTGCCTTAGGTGCTTAATGCAGGTTTTTTTTATTCAAAATAAAATTCATTGCGGAAATTTTGCTAAACGAAATATGTCCTCGTTTTCAGTACAATCCTCTGATTCTGCTTTTTAAGGCAACAAATCTGATGCCTATTGGTTTATATATTTATACATATTTTATATAGTATAATAGATTTAGTTATACCATTACAAACAACGTATTTGTAAATCCTATTCACATGTAACTGTGTGAATGTATCAGACTTTGATTAAACAAGATTAAACTTTGGCTACCCTAGATGAAACGAGGGTAATTTATCTATTAATATATAAGCTTTATTTTTTTTTAAACGACACTTAATAAATGTGTATTTGAAAACACTTTGTGGCAAAATGTGTTAGAATTCAGATTTTTTAAATTGAGAGAGAGCGAGAGAGCGAAAGAGAGAGAGAGAGAGAGAGAGAGAGAGAGAGAGAGAGAGAGACCCCAGAGCTTTCCAACCCCCACCGTGTGTTTTAGCATCCGCATCGGCGAACACACACACACACACACACCCACACACACACACACACGCACGCGCGCACACACACACACACACTATAAGTCAGTACGTTTCCGATAACAAAGGAAACCGTGCTTTGCCCTTAAAGGAGTAGCCATGCAATACATTTTACCTAAGTCAGAAAGCTTAACATTGTATATGTTGTAGGACCTCCCCTCTTTTATTAATATATTGATGGCCATTGTCTGTACTTAATTTAGGCAGTTTCTATGTGATGAATGATGTGTTCCACTTGATTCTACAGACCTAATTGTTTACATGAATATTTATTTATTTTATTTATTTAAAATAAAAATTTAATTTTAGATTTGGCGATGATTAAAATTTTATACGAAAAATATCATTGGCATATATATATATATATATATATATATATATATATATATATATATATATATATATATATGTAGAAGTTAAACAATTCTTCAAGTAAATATAGCCTATGTTTACACACTGTTGTACTGAACCTTAGCCATACAGTAAATTATTGTGTAATAAATCAAGAAAAACATAAATTATAATCCGCCCTTAGAAAACTTATATTATATTTAATGACATATAAAATAGCCAGTAGGTCATGTTTCCTTAGGCTGTGTGTCGAGTGTTAATGTGGGAAATGTGTTGCTGATCCGAGACTATTGTAGAAGGTATTTGTTTAGTTCGCTCTGTTACTGTTATCTACTGAAGGTTCCTATGGGTAACGTGCATTAGTCTGTTATCATTAAGTCAGTGTCAGTTAGGAATAGCTTGTCTTATCAACACATTTAAAGAAACGGTCCACAGTTAGGATTTAGAAATATCTTAAGATTCAAACCAATACCAGCGACAATGTACAATTATAATCCAATATAATACACCTTTCAACTAAGTAGGATTCCAGTAAAGTATGGTTTTAGAACAATAATGGAATGCATATAGACTAGATATAAAAATAAAAAAAAACTAAGTTATGGTCCTTACTTTTCTGTGCTCGTAAATAATCCTACAAGATATTTTAATAAGACTAACAATCACCTAGGCTTTGTTGTGAAATCAAGTTCGTTCCGAGAAAACCATTTCACGTGCAGCGAAAACGCAGAAAAATAAATGTTCTCTTCACTATGGATTCTCCGGGAATGTGTGCACTCAACGACGATTGGCTGCCGAGTTTCGCTAGGCTCCGCTCCTAAACCTGAATTCGAAGAGAATCGGGCGTCTGTAATTGGCGTACATGAGCTTGTGAACTGAAGTGGGCGGGGCTAACGAGACGCAGCAAAAGTGGGAGTGCACTAGAGGCAAAAGAGAAAAACGTCTGTCTGTTGTAGGGCACGCGAGATCATGCAAGCTACAGTATGGTTTGTGTAAAGCATTGTGTTACATTTATGACGAGGACCAAATATTTTTGCAGAAGGATTTACACTCTCCGAAGTTTGGAGCAAGGAAGCCAAAGGAAACATGGCCGAAGGTATTCTATGGTTGTAGCAACGTAGCCTGTGCTGTACAGCGCGTCTGCGTCGTCTCTCTCTCTGTGTCTCTCTCTCTCTCTCTCTCTCTCTCTCTCTCTCTCTCTCTGTCTCTCTCTCTGTCTCTCTCTCTCGCGCGCGCGCGCCGTGGCTAGTTCACTACTGTGATGCGTTTTTAAAATTACAGCTTGTGTTTATTCCCTTGGGGTATAAATATGCAGACCCTGTGTGTCTGTTTACAGCAGTTTAGATCGGCATTTAGGACGGAGGTACACCTGTTTTGTTAATGTGTATTACAGTAGTAAGCCTAATGTTGGTTTAGACTCCATATGCACCTCGGGTTTACCGATCCTAACCAGTACCAAAGTACATGCACTGAAATTAACTGCCAAAATAGTGACTACCAAGGAAATCACATTGTCGTAATCCTCATATATCACGATATATTAGGCTTCCTGATGATGTAGCCCAGGATAACCTTGGTTCTTGTTTACCCTGACAGGAGGAGTGGGGAATGGTGGAGGGAGCCTTCGTCCCGAGTCGCTGGAAGGCACTGGCTGCTCGCCCATGTGCGGCACAGGCCACTGTAAATGGTTTAATGTACGAATGGGATTTGGATTCATATCGATGACAAATCGCGGAGGAACTCCTCTTGATCCTCCATTGGACGTATTTGTTCACCAAGTAAGTCCACCTTACACCGAATAATGTAAAAGTGAACTTGAGGGAGTAGATAATGCTCGTGGTTCTGTGCTCTATTCCAGTTTTACTCCTCCATGGCGAAGGCCTTCTTTCAGAGAAAGCCACATTTACACTCGCATTGCCTCACAACTCCATGCCAGCAAAAGATTACAATGGGGTCACAGGATCAGGCACATGGTAGGGTAGGCCTCATTGTTTACACTTCAGATTCATGTTTTTTTTTTGTATTTACAAGCCCATTTAGCCCATCTTTTCACAACGATTACAAACGTTTAAGTGCCAAACACCACTTCGGTTTAAACCAGAAAACGCCATACTTTCTGACAACCTAAGGCTGAACCTTAACCTGAAAAGGGTGTTGAATGGCAGCTATGCCTCATGGGTTTTCATTCAACTTTCACTTCATTCAGATCTCACAGTACTCACCATAGGTGAGATGTATAGGCTGAGTGTATTTGAATTGTTTCCAAAGTCATTTAACAATAGGTGTATTATAAAAGATAGCAAACATTTGTTTTTCACTCGTAAATCATAATCATAACATTTACTCACCTCCGTCCTTAAATATAGACTTTTTATTATTAGGTTCTGATTGTTCTTAAACAGTATGGGATGAAACAATTTGGTTCCAACATCATCTCATAAATATCCTACTTATGTCCATATTACCTCCACACATAACACTTGGTCATGATTGCAGCGTTTATACGTACAGCCAAGGTATGATATTCTAACTTATACTCCAAATCACAGCAGACTCCTTTAAAAAAAACTAAATTGTGGTAAACTTGAGAGTAAAACTACTTAACTACTGCATGTTGAGTTGCATTTGGATAATCAGTCTTTTGTCTTCCATTTATGCTTTACATTAGATATGTTTGGAATTTGCTGTTCTTCAGGTCATCATGTTGGAGAAAAAAAACTTCTGCATTGAGTATTATCTGGTAGCACTGGGGTGTTTTTGTTTTTAAAGTTTTTCACTGTTAAACAGTTGCAGCCTTCATGTTAAACATTCAAACAATCCTACCATTTAAAGTAATTTGTAAAGATTACACTATAGTAGCATAGAAAATCTGTGAAGACTATACTAGCATAATTAATATGAAATGATTACACTATGCTAGCATAATACACCTTTGAAGATTGTTCTATATTAGCCAAGTAAAATCTGTAAAGATTATACTATACCAATATAATAATATGCTTATAAAGATTATGATACACTAGCATAATTAAATCAGTGAAGGTTATGCTATACTAGAATAAATCTGTAAAGGTTATTGCTATAATAGTATACAATATGATACTATAGTATAAACATTACAGGTTTTTATTATGCTAGTATAGCATAATCAGTCAAAATTGTTATAATAGCATAATAAATCCGCAAATGTTATGCTATAGTAAAATCTGTAAAGATTCTTGCTGTACTAGTATAGCATATGATACTATAGTATAATCTTTATAAATGTATTATGTTAGTATATTAGTATAGTATTATATTATAATAGTATAGTAATTTGTAAAGATTGGAATCCTTAAAATACAGTACAATAAATCATTAATTCTTTTGCTACACTTCCATACTAAATGTGTAAAGGTTATTCTATAGTATTGTAATAAATATTGTGAAAAACCTAGTGAGATGTTCAATCCTTCAAGTATGTATAGACTATGTTTACACACTGTTGTACTGCATCTTAGCCACACAGTAAATTAATGTGTAATAAATCAAGAAAAACATAAACAGCTTAGGAAAATCAATAATGTTTTTTTTTTTTTTCTTCAGTTTTCACATTTGCAGCCATATTGTTGTGAGGGTTTTGTGTGTTCTGTAGCTTTGCTTGATCTCTTTACTGTGTTTGGAATTCCACCCATACTTGAGATGGTGAAAATATAATCTTCATGTTGTTTAATGGTAGAAACATTCACTGTACTGTATTGTCTTTAACCAGAAAAACAATGACTAGGCACCACTGAAACATGTCTGCTTATTGTGCTCAACCTTAGTATATGAATGTGGGGGAAGGGTTTCTTTAAAAGCGTTTTCTCAGAGGTGAAACTCAGAAGGGGAAAACAAGTAAGAAAAAAACCCTGAAAAATGATTTTCAGCTTCAGCAGAATTACTTTCTCTTCAGTTCAGTAAGGGATTTAGCCAGGTGATGGTACAAATTGCTTACATGTTAGTGTTGTACAGAGATGGTTAGATTTTATTAGTGTGTTGAGAAGACTGTGTGGGCCCCTTGTAAGATTAACCAACAGCCCATTTGGCATGTAGGCCCCACCCTTCTCAGCTAATACCAGGCTTTGTTTCTCTTACTCGTGGGCTTTTTTTCTCTTTCTGTTCCTTCAAAAAAAAAGAAGAAAGGATGAAAAAAGGTAGCTTCTGTTCACGTGACTTCCTCTTGTGAGTCATCCATACATGCTTGATCTCTACTGGGAGGAGCAGAAATGCCTCTGAGTGAGTGGCATCTCATGGTCACCAGAAACAATCTCTTGTTGTCATTATTTTCCTCAGTTCCAGAAACATTGCTGTAGCATTCCATATACAATCAGTTGTTAAAGACAACAATCAGGATGTTTTTGCATTTATTCTTTAAGCCGTATTTCTCCTTATGCATGTATATTTACACTTGGGACACCTTTTTCATGTGGTACATATAATTTTATTGCTAATTGTTGTATTTCATAATTTGTTCAGTTAAATAAGCAATGTGGTTATGCGCTTCTAAAGGTTTTAGCACTCATCTCCTTCATGGATTGGTTATGGCTAGTACCTCTTTTAAACCTCCCACTTTTCTTTACTTAACCATCCTGTAATTCAAACAGCCAAGATGGCTGCAAGCAAGCATGTATTTATAGATTATGCTCTCTTATGTTCTTTATCATGCAGAATTTTAACTCTGTTTGAAATTCTTTTGCTGTGCACAATTTTTCTTTGTATGAATATATAATATAAAAATATACAAATAATAGCTAAAATAATATACAAATATATTTTTCTTTACACTTTTATCTTATAACAAATTTTCTAAAGAATATTTAAAAAAAAATTATATATTCTAAAATACTATTAAATGTTATAGTTATTAGTTTATCATAGGAAATAATTAATACATTAACTAATTATAAGAATTAGGTTTTTTAAAAACATTTTAGCAAAATATTTTATAATATAACATTTAAACAATTGTTATATTAATTTGATAATTGTATTAAATCTGAAATAATAATGCTATATAGATTGCATGTGTAATTATGATTTAAATAAAATAAATTCAGACTGTATTTTCTTCTGGGGAAAAAACATAAAAATAAACTTCAGACATAGACACTAACAAAAGTTGCTTTGAAATGGATTTAAAAGTACTAAAACAATTTATAGATACATTGTTAAAGTAGCTAAATATGAAGATTATTTTAGAAATATATTATTTGGTAACTTGTTCATTAACTGTTATTCAGTAAGTGTATTATAGGGTATGTTATAGTGATTACAGTATTACATTATTCATCACATAATACAAATTACTCTGCATCTTAAACCACATAGAATCACTATATTTCACATTTTTGTAGTATTTTTTTGTATAAATTCATGAATACAGATTTGTGAGTCAGGAGGAATCAATTTGAAATCTTCATTAAGGTTTTTTTAATATTCTCAATTTATTGTTAAAATACAGACATGTCTAAGTTGATTGCAGTAAGGTTTTATTTAAATAATATAAATAATGTAAATTAACTTAAATCAACCTAATCAATTTAATCACGCACTTGATCAGTCATATGTCATAAACAATCTCTCCATGAATGTTATACTGTGATTATGTTTAACATACAGGTACTTTTTTTTTTTTTAACATTAATATAGTTAGTTAATATAAAGTTAATGTTTGTGCTCCAGTTTAGCTGCATTTTTAATTATTCATATTCAGAACTAATTTTACTGAGGGCCAGTAAATTGACATTATAAGTACATTAAATATTCAGTAGGGTATACCAGACGTGTCTCTTATTATTTGGTACTGTTTCCTGTATTTGTTGTCATGGCTATATGCTAGGGGTGCACACACTTTTTTGACTTGTGAGCTACTTTTAACATGACCAGTTAAGGAGATCTACCTACACTAAAAATGCGAAATAAAAAAATAAAAAATAAATAAAAATTATATATATATATATATGTGTGTGTGTATATATATATATGTGTGTGTGTATATATATATATATATATATATATATATATATATATGTATATATGTATATGTATACAGTATATACAGTGCCTTGCGAAAGTATTCGGCCCCCTTGAACTCTTCTAACTTTTGCCACATTTCAGGCCTCAAACATAAAGATATAAAACTGTAATTTTTTGTGAAGAATCAACAACAGTGGGACACAAT
>JAFFST010005996.1:3001-32979 GCA_022414735.1 Noturus placidus
CTCATGTGTGAGATTAAGGGTGTGAAATTCGCAGCCATTAATGCAGAATAGGAATGAGTGACGGTAACTCCGAGATATTTGAATTTTGAGTGCTCCAAATGAAAAGGTATTTCAGTCTGTTTTATCTTTTGGCCAGATTGGTTTATGGGTAAACATTCATTCTTTGGTAGTTTCAGTTTATACCCTGAAAATTTCCCAAAGTCATTTAATACACGTTTTATCTCTGGAATATATGCAATTGGATCCGTAACATAAATCGTCGGCATACAACGCTAGTTTATGTTCAATTTTATTGCGAACTATACCCTGAAATACAGGAAGAGTTCTGAGCATGATCGAGAGAGGTTCAATCACTATGGAAAAAAGTAACGGAGACAGAGGAGACATCCCTGGTGCCTACCCCGTGACAAAGTAAAATAGTCAGATTTAGCATCGTTGGTACATATGGAAGCCTGCGGTTCCGCATATAACAAACGCACCCACGATATCAGTCCATCCCCATCAATTTTATTTTTCATCTTTAAAAAAATAAAAGAATAAAATAAAAAAAATAAATAGTATTTTTCATCTTTTAAAAAATGTCTTTATTCATTTTTATATTTCTAAACCCCATTATCTTTGGTGTTTAGTCATGTATTTATGATAATAAGATAATTTATGAATTGATGATAATATGATAGCTACTAAATAAATAGTCAACTAATAAACATTAATAAACATTTATAGAGTTTTTAATTTATTTCAAGTTCAAAGCCAAAACCAAAAGCAACACCATTGTGGTTTGAGCTCACAGTCTGTACAATGATCCGGTTATAGATATAACAATTCATCTATCTTCAGCAACCTCTTTATCCTGGTTCATTGTCTTGTATCATGCTGTTATTAGAAAATAATAAGCTCTGGGTTGGTAACATTGGGCGGCATCATAACACCCCATCGTTTAACAGCATGCTCGTTGGGTTTTCTGCTTACATCACACATAATCGCTGTTAGATTCTGGTGAATAAAATCTTTATTTATAAATGAAGAGTGTGATGAACAGTTCTGTGTAGGGAGTCCATTCTTTATTCAGCAAACAGATATGTTACAGCATAAAGATCTCAGCACTCTGCATGGAGAGCATGCAGTAGTATTTATTTGCATTTGACCTTGACTTAATCAATAGACGCTTACACTGATGGAGAGAAAGGCTCTTAACCCTCGACTGCTGCCGTCATCACAATTATGAGTCGGTTTGGGTAGGAATGTATCTCACAAAAGTAAGTACACCCCTCACATTTGTGTAAATATTTGATGATATCTTTTCATGTGACAACACTGAAGAAATGACACTTTGCTACAATGTAAAGTAGTGAGTGTACAGCTTGTGTAACAGTGTAAATTTACTGTCCCCTCAAAATAACTCAACACACAGCCATTACTGTCTAAACCGCTGGCAACAAAAGTAAGTACACCCTTAAGTGAAAATATCCAATTTGATCAAAGTTAGGTACACAAGTAAAACCATAAGATCCAGTTAACTAGTTAGCATCAACCAGCTCAATGAATGTAAACTCAGTAAAAAAGAACCTAATTATAGACACAACTTTGTTTCATAAACTTTTTTTTATTAATATAATTGTTGAATAGTTCTTCAGCCTGTAATTGTTGAGTAGTTCTACAACCTGTGTTTAGACTGTAGCATCACTTCGCTAACATTAATGTTATATTCAACAATTATATTAATAAAACAAAAGTTGTGTCTATAATTAGGGTCTTTTTACTGAGTTTACATTCATTGAGCTGGTTGATGCTAACTAGTTAACTGGTTCTTATGGTTTTACTTGTGTAGCTAACTTTTTTCCACAATTAAATGAGCTTAGGGTGCCAGATCAACTAAAAAGGTGTGATAATGTGACTAAAATGTTCCTTAAAAGAGATTTAGAGATTCCGTATTCTTTGTGAAGAATTCTCCGAGGGCTCTTCGATAAAGGTCGAAATCCAAATAACTCCAGACTCCCTAGTTCTGCTCACTACCTGAGTGCATAGCTCAGTGCCTTCGTGTGCCCTATGTAGTAGGTTAATTATCCAATAGGGAGGCATTTGGATATCAGTTGAAGTGTGGTGAAATGAACGGGACACAACCCACAGGCTTGACTGCACCCATACCACCGGCATTCCCATCATGCAACGCGAGGCCATTACTTACTAGCAGAAAAAAAAAAATCCGGTGGTTAGCTGAGCCGTAGTGAACAGACTGCGAGAAAGATATTTCGGTATTTTCATCTGAATCCATAGCTATATATTCGTAAACATGAACGATAACGAGAAGTTGGACAACCAGCGGTTGAAAAATTTCAAAAATAAAGGTCGCGATTTGGAGGTAAGGAGACGGGGGCTTTCCGGCGGTATTGCGCTATTCTGTGACGTCGTTCGCAACTATAGTGGATTTTCGCTTTTACAGCCGGTCACCTCGGAATTTGTGCTCGTTTTCGCAGCCACATGTTTCCTCGCAAAATTATTATAACGCGTAGTAAAGTTAGAAACCGAGTGAATCACGTGAAATATGTCTGCTAGTTAGCAAGTTGCCCTTCCTTCTACGCCCCGGCGCGAG
Source organism: Noturus placidus (assembly GCA_022414735.1). NCBI lineage: Eukaryota > Metazoa > Chordata > Actinopteri > Siluriformes > Ictaluridae > Noturus > Noturus placidus. The sequence continues at coordinate 5,595 of JAFFST010005996.1, forward strand.
CTGCAGCTCCAAACCCGCGCTCTAACGCACTAAATATCAGCACGTGCGGGGAAATAACTTTTAACTATTCTGTACTAGTGCTGTATTGTAGTGTGTGTGTGTGTGTGTATAACTATATATATCTATAACTATATATATATATATATATATATATATATATATATATATATATACATACACTCACAGTCGCGTACTATACGGGTTTGGATTTGGTTTAACACTTCGTTCTGATTAGCTAGATTTAGCATGCTAGCTCCCAACGTTGGTTGGTGTGTGAATCATTTGGTGTTTAACTCAAATAAAATTCGTTATATGTACACGTCGGAAACGATTTCCCCCTCCAAAAGCTTTATTTCGTCCTCACTGGACTAACATGCAAGTATAAAAACTGCCTAAAGTTTCCGTTAGCTCTGCTTCGCATTTCACCTTCTTTTGGCCTGGAATAATCAGCTAGGAATAGCTAACGGTAGCTAGCTGAATGGCCCAGGCTAGCAATGTAGCCCAGTTACGCCTCAGTTTAGGATTATGTAAAACACATGAGCTAGCTAGCTACAGCCCCAACATAGTTGGTCTTAAATGAACGAAATTAAATGTTTTGACACAATCACCTATTGTATTTTTAATAGTAATAATAATAATAAAGATATAAAGCGTGTTAGCGCCTTCCAAATACGACTGACTAGCTAACCTGGTTAGCTAACTTGTTAGTAACTGGTTAGCTAGCTACCGCATTGGTAATGGCTTTGTATCGCAGATAACTATGCATCCTGGCTAGCGTTTAAACAAGAAAAAAAAAAAGTCCTATTCGACAAAATGCGCATGATATTAACGGGTGGGTAAAAAAATAAAAAAAAAACGTTTTAAACAGTTTTAGCCGTCGGTGTCGTTGATTTTATATAGTTCTGTAGCGTCAGTTCGCTAACATTGTGTCCTGGGTGAAAAATAAATAGCGCGAGACTCTTTCTGGTAATGCTTCTAGAACCAGGCTGGTTAATATTGACCCATGTTCAAAAATCCTGACTAAATTTCAGTCGTGTTGCTTTTTCTTTCTTTCTTTCTTTTTTTTTTTTTTTTTGAGAACAGGATGTCCGTGTGTGTGAAAGTGCCCCCGATGTTTCAGAGTCTTTTGTACCTGCATTCAAGTACTATAGACACCAGTGCCACAGTATATCTTTTCAAAAATATAACTGTTAATATGTATTTTCATTTTACTTAGTCACTTCCATTTTTTTTTTTTGATGACTCATCCTGTAATAGACTTGTGTTGATCTAATTAAATACGCTCTAGAACATTCATGTCACGCCCCCACGAACACTAACAGTGCGTTTACATGGACAACAATAATCCACTCTTAACCCGATTAAGACCATACTGTGATTAAGAAACTACCATGTAAACAACAATTTTCAATTACCTTAATCTAATTAAGATCATACTTGAAGTAAGCTCTAATTGAATTAAGACAGGTGGAGTACTCCTGGTTTAGTCGCATTATGGACGTGTGTTACAGACCTTAATCATATTATGAACGTCGTGTGAGTTTTCACCGCATTTTGCGATAGGACACGATCACACATGGCCGTTCTCAACATTTTACAGCAAACAAGAGTTCAGCTGCTTCCCAAACCACATGCTTTCATACTATAGACCTGTAGTGGGGGAAAATACGTGTATCTCGGCTACTAAATAGACTGTAAGTATGTGGTTTGGGACGCAGCGCACGGCTTCAAGCAGTTGTCTGTTAGCACGGACGGCATGACCAATAATTAACTGCACTTAATGCGTTCATAAAGAATGTTAATAAAAACACCCCAAACTGTATACGGTACCATAATGAAGACGTACTGTATGTTGATGCGTGAATTTCTGGAGGGCTGGCGTGGAGTGGTGATGTAATGCCGCGGGCTGTTAATCTAATTATGTTCTATAACATGTAAAACAGGAAGATGACAGGAGTATTCTAAAAGCGACTCATGTAAACACCTTGGTCACGTTATTATCTTACTCAGAGTGAGGTCAATAATTAGATTAATGCTGTCCATGTAAACGTAGTCGGTGACTGTATTGCTCTACAGTCTCAGCTCGAATGTATATCAATGTGTCCCTCGGTCGAGAACAAAGACGGACGCAGCTCATTCGTTTTGAGTAGGGTGAAATTTGGGGCTGTGATGTGAACTTTTTTGAGGAGAGCTTTACCATCTCGGGGCTGTTCTGTGCTGGAGTCCCACTTATCGAGACATCCTACTAAGAGTTTCTCTGCATACGCACTTCACTTCTGCAAGCCTATAAACTCATGCTTCCTTGTATATTTTAATGCAGTAATGTTTTACAGAATGTCCGGTTATCTTGAACTAATTAAGAATGAGGTTCAGTCTTTACATCATTACAGCTTATCATTTTATTTATTTATATATATTAGTTAGTATGTGTAATATTTTAAGAACTATCGTAATATGTAGCCAACCCTAATCTTTTATTCACCTGCCATTCCTCATACCTGGTGATGGCCCTGTGGCGGTTAAAAACACAGCATCTTGTCACCTGTGATATTTATCTTTGACAGGCACGAATGTAAGTGTTGGTGAGAAATTATGCAGAGAAAAGAAACCCGTATTTTGCTCGTTCGTTAAGCTTCTGTTGGGTTTGTTTTTGATTCGGCACCGATGTGGTGCATCTTGAACGCTATTGGTAAACCGTTCACACACCAACACATAACTCTGACTTGTTTTGAAACAGCTATGTCAAGATGACTCTCAAGGCATGTGGGGGAAGAACTTTTCTGATCCCGCCTATCCACTAAGTTTTAAGCTTACATGAAGCAAATAAATTAGGATGCACTGTCCCAGTTTTCAGCTTTTTTATTTTCAGCCATGGGGGGGCATCTTCTGGATTAGGACACGTTGCTGCGCACCTTCTCCGACATTATTGACACCTCCAAATAAGTGATCACTGTGACTTAGCAGTTCGCACCTTCATGGGGTTGAGGTGAAACTTGCAGTTGTCATTTCGAGTTAAACCATTGCTGAACCTTTTTGTTTCCTACAAAGTATAAAATCAATTGAGTAGGTTAGATTTGCGAATGGGACATGTCCTCAGCTCAGAAACGTGATCGTATCAAAGTTTCACCCTGATACTGTTACGAATGTCATGATTTCAGGTGACGTTTTCGAATTAGTTTATGGTGCTCTCCCTTGAGTGAGAACTGAGATGAGGTTGACATTTCTGATGTTTTTCTTTTGTGCTCGCTCACACACACAAAGCGGATGTTCACAGCTCGTCTTACTGTACCTCGCCAAACACGCTGAAAAAGTCAAAGTATTACTATCTTAATCATTTAGGGGAAATCGATCTAAAGTTCAGGATGTTCTTTTTATTTAATAAAAATGCCTGGGAAAATACAGAAGAACCGTGAATCAGTTGTTTATTTGCACATGTACTAGTTGCAAGCTAATTGAAATTAAATATTATGCCTTACATTGATAAAGGCTGTAAAGATTAACTTTCATGTCTTTAAATAAGCATTATTACACATTGTTTTATCGGAACAGATATTTCAGCCGGAGATGATGGAATAAGAGGGGTATGAGTACTTGGTTAATAAAATCCATTGCACAGATCTACCATCTGTCTCTTTAGGCTTATTCGAAGGCAAGTCTTGGCTTAAAACGATCTTCGGCGCACACGTTGCGCAGCGTGTCGCGAGGACCAGAAATCAGGGTTTCGAGCGCCAGACCGTGCTGCAAATGTCTTCGCAGTCTCATCACTGTTTTGTGTCCGCATGCTTGATATGTCATCGATGTACTCCTCATATCTTGCTGATTGCAGTTTAAAATAATCATCGCATATCAGTGCTGCTGCTGTTGTGCTCGTCCTGCTTTGGCCAAGTATAAGTAGGACAATTGCAGTAAAAGGGAAAAAAAATAATTTTAAAGGTTAAAGTTCATCTAGTAATTAAAGGATTCGGTGTTTGTGCTAAAACATTTCTGTCTACAGAAAAAGATTCCGACATTTGGATATATTTTCATATTGAAACACTAATCTTTCACTCTTTTTAACTTTTTTTTTATTGTTAAATCTTTTGAAATTGATCTCGGTGTATTTCACAGACGATGAGAAGACAGCGCACAGAGGTGGTCGTCGAACTGAGAAAGGTAATTCTGAGTCACCAAAGCATCCCCCCTCCCCCCGTTTTCTACTGGATTTCATTAAATCTAATGGCTTACACTAGTCAAGGAATGAAACACGGCCGGTCATGATGTCGTAGGAAAATACTCGACGACAGAGTGGTGGGATGCAACCCTGTTACCACCCTGAGGTTGATTGTTTTCCCATAACAATCTGCTAACCCCCCCCCCCCTTACAATGTACTGACACTGCAGTCTCTTTCTATAAATGTTGTATAAACATCTCACAAAAAGCTTGATCATATCTGCAGCATTTTAAAAATCTTTTAATGTCGAGCGTGCATTGTATGAGTTCCCGTGTAAGTTGTTACTATAGAAATGATAACACATTAGGACAGACACGTTTAATATAAAGCTGGCACTACTGCTGTTCTAGAAAATGAACTAACACCTTCTGACCAGTCAGTGTCTAGATTTCAAAATCTTTGTGGCAGCAACATACAGTACTCTGGTACTCCTGTCGGGGGGTGTTTAAATATCGGTTCTTTTGCTTTGTTGATTTGGTGAAGAGGCTGTCTGTCAGCAGCGTTTTTGTGTTGCCGTGATATTGTTTATCCTGGAAGGCAGCACAAGGACAGCTGTAATCTAAAGATCTTTAGTTTGGTCATATCTGAGGGAGCATTGCGTGTGTTTCTCTCTCTTCTGAGGTGTTATACTTCTGAATTAAAAAAAAACATCCGTCTGACAGAATGATCTTTTTAACAGTGTTGTGTTAGAACTGAAATGGAGAATCAGATATCTTGCAAGAATGGAAATTTATATGTGCAATATGTATTATGCAAATATAACAGTGGAACATGCTTAACTAACACGATAAGATTCTTTAAAAGATGTAGGTCAAGGAAAAATACCACTGAGTGTATCTGATTGTGCGCACTTTGTCTGGTCGTAGAATAAGAGGGACGAGCACCTCTTGAAGAGGAGGAACGTGCCACACGAGGACATCTGTGACGACTCTGATGTCGATGGAGATTTCAGGACGGTAAAAGCTTACGTTTAAATCCTTCTTTGTTATCTTAAGTACTGATAATTTGTACTTTTTGAATGTAAATAAGCATGGTTCAGTGGAAATGGTAGCGTTATCCTGTTTCCTGATTTTTTTCAGCAAAACACCTCATTGGAGGCAATCGTCCAAGTAAGTGCTTGCTTACTTACAAGAATTCTTTCTCTCATTTTTATTTATATCTATCGATCGATTTATCTATCCGCAATATGTATAGACTCTATTCTGCTTTAATCCAACACATTAAAGTGAATATTTGACTGTACTATGTCGACTTGCGGTACATGGTTCATGGAGCTAATTAGCTATAGCGTTATTATACGCAAGTGCAATAATCCAGATGTCTAATTAAGCATGTTGCCGGTATTTTTGCTCAATAACTCGTTATTGAATCAATTTTTTTGCGCTGATGTCTTTTAATGTCTATTCCAGAATGCCACCAGTGACAACCAGGGCATTCAGCTGAGTGCAGTGCAGGCTGCCAGGTGAGATATCTGATGAGGCACTCGAGTGCTGTTTGTGTGCTGATTTTCAACACAGCCTTTGGAATGTCAGATCTTCCTCAGATATTGCTGTGCCAGCATGTGTTTAGACTCAAGGTATGACTTTGGTAGAGTCACATGTCCATTGGCTAGTAAACTAAGCAAGTGAAATCTCCGATCGGTCCCGTGCGGGATTTTGCGACAGCAAAATCGAGCAATATTCGAAGGAACTTGCCATGTCTTAAAACTTCGAACGTGAGCACAGCTCAGGAGTTGTTTACCAACAAAATCACCGGGGAAAGGCCATGCCAATGTCGTCAACAACAACGAAAAACCAAAATATTTTGGAGGAAAAAAAAGCCACAGCAGAATCGAGAATTTTTGGCTGCAACAATCACAAGAAAACGTTGGTTAACAAAACGATGTACGGGACTGTCCATTCGTTTATTTACTAAGTTTGGAGATTGTGCTGCCTAGGCCAATGTTCAGCTTGCATGGGTTTCAATTTACTAGGCTAAAGCTTGGCAAAGAGCATACTTTAATACACTTGACGGTTTTACGCTATTGTTTTTGTGGCTTCGGAGAAGTTTTAACCTCACATTTCAGCTACGAGTAAAGACTTTGTTTTTAGTCCAACTAGTGTCTTCGTTTCACCAGGCTTTGTCCGCATCTTTTAATATTCCAGATTCTGGGAAGATCCTCCAACCTCATTAATATTTCTAGCCAAAAAAGTTCTTATTCGTGTCTACACTGTCTTCACACAACTGCATCTTGTGGCAGGAATCGGAAACAAGTAGCCTTGGCTTCTTATCTTTTAAGCAAACTAACTTCAAATGAAACGTTTTCCTTGGCTAAAGTTTTTCCCTTCTCTGATTGTTGGATGAGTTAGAAAAATCTAGTTGAATCAGTCTTAACGAAAAACCGATCTACTCTTGATTAGTCAACTCCTGATGACTAATCTATTTGAAGCATAACCTCACTAACCTGGTTTGCTATTTGTATTGGAGTTATCTTACATTGTCGGTGGTGCATTGAGTGTATTAAGCCTTAGTAGAGTACATGCCAAATAAAGTGTCTCTCTGCAAATATTTCTCTGCAGTTTCACAATATATTACACTTCCTCCCTAGGAAATTGCTGTCTAGTGACCGCAACCCTCCCATAGATGATTTGATCAAGTCTGGTATTCTGCCTATTCTTGTGCACTGCTTGGATAGAGATGACAAGTAAGAATAAGTACTGCTCTTTTATTTATTTTTTATATATATATATATATATATATATATATATAAACAAACTTTTCCTTTTTGTCCTGAAGTCCATCTCTGCAGTTTGAGGCAGCCTGGGCTTTGACCAACATTGCTTCAGGGACCTCGGAGCAAACGCAGGCAGTGGTTCAGTCCAGTAAGTGTTTTCTTGGTGCCATGCATTCATGTTTTTTTTTTTTATTATTATTAATGACATGCAGTTTGTGTTTTAACACCCTTACATTTGGTTTGTTTAGTTACAATACATTAACAGATAAGTGCAGGGTTAATAATGCAGTCTCAAGAGTTGCAGTGCGATTCTAAATCAATGGATTGGGTTGCAGCCAGGATGTATAGAAGGATGTTTTCTCTTTCAGTGAGGTATCACGTCTCCTAATGCAGTGTGAGAGAAACATGTTTGTCCTGTACAGTAGTTGGGGTGGGTTGAAAGTTTGAGTCCGGACGCCAGAGCCAAGGGAGTGAAAATTTGGCTGCAATGTCTGCGTGGGAAGGATAGCCAATCATGACACTAGCCGTCTGTGATGCGAGCTCGCGTATGTGGGCAAGCTTAGATGGTGCTGTTTGAAACAGCGCGAGCGGCAGCTTGAAAGGATGACTTTGGCTTGCATCTCAGAGGAAGCATATTTTAGCCTTTACCCTCACCAATTTGTAGGCAAGGAGAAACGAGGAGCATTGACCGACTTGGGAAGATGAGCCAAAAACCAAATCAGAAAGGTCACTAGATAAGTGGCCCATATGAATTATTTTTTTTTTTTGGTTGATAACAGACCACAGTTCAGATTTAGTTATCAAGACTGAATTATTAGCATTCAGAAAACATTGCTGGCCGGTCTTGGGAATTTAGAGAGACCGTATGTTCTCTAGAATGTTGGACTGATATGAGTCATCACTGAGAGAGACTGAAATGTCTGAGCCATTCTCTCTCTCTCTCTCCAGATGCAGTTCCCCTGTTCCTAAGGCTGCTCCAATCTCCTCACCAGAATGTGTGTGAGCAAGCTGTCTGGGCTTTGGGCAATATCATTGGTAAGTCGCTGGTTCACCACCACATGTCCGAGAGAGCACAAGAACAGACCAATTCAGTACTGCTTTCTGTGGCAAACAGTTTGTATCAGAAACTCATACGCAGCACAAAAAGATTACTCTTCATATTGACATAACGAGAAGTATTGATCTTTGTTTGCATTTATAAGCTTCAAGGAGTTACGTAGTAACTTGTAACCTTGCCTAATATTATTTTGTCACTGAAAGCTCTTGGAGCTAGCCTTATACATGGATATAGATCATATAATTCAGCATGCTTTGAGGCAAATATTAAGCACTTAACAATAAGTCATGATCATACAGATGCTGCTGGTTAAACCTGGCAATTAGACACAAGTTTTCAACATTTTCAAGAATGTGTGTTGTTAAGCACCAGCCAGTCGCTTCAGGTGTTTTGCTCTCCTAGGTGATGGTCCGCAGTGCAGGGACTATGTGATCAGCCTTGGCGTCGTCAAGCCCCTGCTGTCCTTTATCAGCCCCTCCATCCCGATCACTTTCCTGCGCAATGTCACCTGGGTCATGGTTAACCTATGCCGTCACAAGGATCCGCCTCCACCCATGGAGACCATCCAGGAGGTATGTGTGAGGTGACTGTAGACAGTCAGTCATAGTCTTTAAATCCATGTTTTAATAAGTTTTTAATGTCCTGGTTATTTATTCATTATTTTCTATATTTACACAGATCCTGCCTGCCCTGTGTATCCTGATTCATCACACAGATGTCAATGTAAGTTCTGTCTCACAAGACATCACAGAAATGTCCATATGCCCAATTTCTCGTTTTTTGTGTGGTTGTGTTTGTGTGAACATGTATATACCTGAATTTGTGCATGGTTCTGTAAGCCAGGTGTAATTTAAGGTGTGTTGTGATCGGGCAGATCCTGGTGGACACGGTGTGGGCTCTGTCTTATCTGACTGACGCTGGCAACGAGCAGATCCAGATGGTCATAGACTCTGGCATTGTTCCTCACCTGGTGCCTCTCCTTAGCCACCAGGAGGTCAAAGTTCAGGTGAGGTCTTTATCTTAACAAAGAAGCGATTTATTGCTGCATCAGCGTACTTGTGACCCTTTATTACAGGGTTTAATACATTTTATTTGTTAACGAGCGACACGCCACTAAAATATTCTAGGTTAACGTTGTGGAACACACATGAAGGAGACAAATTTTGTTCCTGCTCTCACTTCAATATCAGCTGTAAATAATCGTTTCCTTACTTTCTCATGGTGTTTAGAAGACTGAATAAAAGCAGCTCGTCATTTTGCCAAGAAAATAGAATAAACAGTGACCGTGAATCTGACATGAGTGTGTTGCAGGAAAATATGCAGTTGTTTTGGAAAAGCGGAATTGTTTGTGGCTAAACGTTTTCATAAGGCTGCTTTTTTGCTTCTTTAGACTGCAGCACTGCGCGCAGTGGGGAACATTGTGACCGGCACAGACGAACAAACACAGGTGGTGCTGAACTGTGATGCCCTGAGCCACTTCCCTGCCTTGCTCACACACCCCAAGGAAAAAATCAACAAGGTACACACCCGCAGTCATTTTATTATTTTTATTATTATTAGGTTATATCTGAATACATATTTGCATAGAGGCGATTCAATTTGCAGATCTAGTATTGGAAATGATGATAATGGAGACTCGGCACTTTGTGTGTGATGTGTGAATGGTTTTTGACTTTGCCTAGCTTTAAAACAGGCCACGGAAGAAGTCGTCGACACCCTGGACGAAGATCTGCGAAGGAACAAGGTTTAGATCTAGACTGTGACTATTAGGGTTGGTGTTCTGTTTCACAATAGGACAGTTCATTTAGGAAGTGTTTAAAAGGTAGGGTGGGGGTTTAGTGGTGTGCTTGCGCATGTGTGTGTGGATTGTTCAGCTGATGGACTGGGAGAGCTCAAGACCACGATGTCTTTGTAGAAAAAGGAGTGCATCTGAGGCTCATCACTCAAAAAGAGGCTGTTCCGTGATCGGGCTGATGATTAAAGCCTCAAAATTGCTCCCATCCACAGCTTTTCAGAGTGCCGCTGTCTCGCTCAGGGGCTGTGGCTCCTCCCACAGCTTCCTGCATTCTGATCCAGCACTATCCTTCCAAATGTCTGACTCTCACACAGGACGAATAATTCATTAATTGAATTAAAATCCTGTATTTTAATGTCTCTTGCAGGAGGCAGTATGGTTCCTTTCCAATATCACAGCTGGGAACCAGCAGCAGGTCCAGGCAGTTATTGATGCCAGTCTGGTGCCCATGATCATCCTTCTGCTTGACAAGGTATCTCCTATTCATTTGGGAGTTTTTTTTTTTTTTTTTTTTTATTCAACAACAATTAACTTTGTGGCCTAGTAACTTTTTTCCAAAAATATTAAAAGTGGTATTTTCTTTTTGAAAGAAATGCATGTCAATTTTGTAATTTATTTTATGCGCATGGATGGAATGTGTGCCCATGTCCAAACTTAAGACAGTGGTTTTCACCATTGTTGGTTAGACAGGCCAGAGTTTTAAAGGTCTAGTCTCTGTTGCAGGGAGATTTCGGCACTCAGAAAGAGGCAGCTTGGGCCATCAGTAACCTCACAATCAGTGGCAGAAAAGACCAGGTAAGCCACTGCCAATTGTGTATGCTAAAAAAAAATACACTCTGTTGTCAAAGGGATGTGGACATCTGACTCTATATAATATAGATAGATGGATGGTACTTCCTCAAATTGTTGCCACGAAGTTGGAAGTGCACGATTGTATAGTATGTCTTTTTATTATGCTTTGGCATCATAATCTTCCCTTCATTGGAACCAAGAGGGCCGAACTTGTGCACAAAGCTAGCTCCACAGCCACACGGTTTATGAAAAAGGGAAGAACATGGCTTGTACCACAGATCCCGGACCTCAAACACACTTGAAAACCTTTTTGGGATGAACTGTAACTCTTGTTTCTGAATGAGCAGATAACCACAGACATGCACCAAAATCTACTGGAAAGCGTTCCCAAAAGTGTGGAGGTTATTATAACGGCAAGGGAAGATTAAATCTGGTCTGGGATGTTCTGCATGGACATTTAGGTGTGATGGTCAGGTGTCTGCAAACCTTTGGCTGTATTATGCATGTTTTACGTCGCTACAGTAAAGATTTAACTTCAGTGATGTACCATCAATCTCGTTCTCTAGGTGGCGTACCTGATCCAGCAACAGGTCATTCCACCCTTCTGTAACCTACTGACAGTCAAGGATGCTCAAGTGGTGCAGGTGGTTCTGGATGGACTGAGCAATATTCTGAAAATGGCTGATGAAGAGGCAGAGACCATCGCCAACTTGATCGAAGAGTGTGGAGGTGAGGAGTAAATAGTTTTGTTTTGGTCCCCTATGTATCACAGTTGAAATGAACTTCTTCTTCTCTAAGACTAATAATAAGCGGATGGGGGAAAATTTAGTTTTGCTAAGCAAAAGTATGCATGCATGCATGCATGCATGTATGTATGCATGTATGTATGTATGCATGTATGCATGCATGTATGTATGTATGTATGTATGCATGCATGTATGTATGTATGTATGTATGCATGCATGTATGTATGTATGTATGTATGCATACATGTATGTATGCATGTATGCATGCATGCATCAGTGTTGGCACTTTGCTTAAGTCAGCAAGTTTTCTACCACGGTCATGTCTTTTCAAGTGTCACTTCCTTAAAGAGTGAGGAGAAAAAAGATTCTTGTGAGAAAACGATTGTTTAGTCATCGTAACGCAAGTGGTAATGGGAATTAATTTGCTTCATGGACTGTAAATGCAGCTAAATTGATGGGGTGGAAAGTGTACCAAAAGGGAAAATGAAACACTTCAGGACATGCCGTAAAAGAAAAGAATCCTCTTCACGGTAGTAACAGTGACTCGGATTTGAGTCAAAAGCCATGTCCCAACATTATTTTTTTTATTATTATTTTCTTAAAACACCCATGTCTTGTCTGTTATTCCTTTATGTGGCTGTTTTGTAATTATAGAACAGTCACTGCCAGGCGTCAGAAGCGTCTTTGAAAAAGAATTTGAACCACTTAAATGTAAACATGTTAATCAGTTGTGGAATGACCCGTGCAAAGCCTACATTTTATTTCCCACTGTAAATTGTTTACTTGCTACTGAGCACAAAATGGCTGGTTTATTGACCTGCAAGTGTGCCAATACTTATCAGGTGCTGTGAATTTGAAGCCATGATTAAAAGTAACATTTTAAAGTTGTCTATTTATTTATTTTTGGTAATGATCTTGTGCATTTTGATTTCAGTGATTTATCTATAGTTTTAAAAGGTTCTGTCAGATTTCTGTTTCAGCCTTGACTGATGAATGTACAGTATTTGTAACATGTTCTTCCATCCTTACTCTCTTGCTTAGGATTGGAAAAAATCGAACAACTACAGAATCATGAGAATGAGGACATCTACAAACTGGCTTACGAAATCATTGATCAGTTCTTCTCGTCTGATGATGTAAGGTTATATTTTTGCTTTTAGTCACCTGAAAAGCACGCCCGTTCTTCATAATTCTTGTGGGATTCAGTGTTCAGTACGTGCATACTAAGTTTTTTATGGGTTATTTAAAATTACTCACGGACCTGATTATTTCACAACGTCCTCGACTGGGCTTATCAGAGGGATCAGATATTAATCTGCCCTCAAATACGTCTTTTACCGTCACTCATTAAAGAAGCTAGGGGTTGGTTAACAGAGTTGTCATTCATGTCTCCTCAGATCGATGAGGACTCGAGTCTGGTTCCAGAGGCCATCCAAGGTGGAACATACGGATTTAATTCATCAACCAACGTGCCAGCAGAGGGATTCCAGTTCTAGAAGGGGCGAGACGAAATCTGGAGATTTGTTTGCGATGCAGCACTCTAATATGTACAAAGAAAATTTAATTAGGAGCGAAAGAGAGAAGCGCGCGAATGTGAGAAATTAGATCCATTGTGCTTAGCTCATGGGATCCATGGCTGCATCTAATCCAAGAGAAATTGTGTGGATTTCGTTTGGCATCCTGGCGTGAATCCAGTCCAAATGAAGTTTGTGACGGCGAGTGGGTGCGAGTGAGAATGAGTGGGCTACTAAATGTTGCAAAAAACAAAACACAACCATCTACACCGAATGCGTTCAGAGAACATTTCGCGAAATGTCACACAAATATCAGGACGTGTCTACCAAACGACGACAAAAGCAAATCGACGCAAAACAAACCACGGGGAGAAACAAGATGTCGCAACCTGAGCAATTGGAGGAAATGACACAAGAATACAGACAAAACCTCTGAACAAGAATATACAAACAAACAAAAAAGGAACTGAGCAGCGGGAGGTGTCCTACTGGTTGGCGTCTCCCCTCTCCACAATGGGCCCCCGCTGTGAGGTGTGTGCGAGTGAGCCGTTTTTGCGTATGAATGTATGGACCTGGGGCCGTGGATGTGGAGCTTACCTCCGAAATCTCTAACTTTCGGCGCATGTCATTCTTTGACTGCGCTCCGTGTGCAAAGTGAGCAGAAGAGTGTGTGTGTGTGAGAGAGAGAGCGCGCGCGCGTGTGTGTGTGTGACTGACTGAGGTGTATGTCGAGCAGGACTGAATGTGGACGCATGTGGAGAGTCACCATCGAAATATCTGAAAGGAGCGTTAATACAAGGTAGTCTGGAAAAATTGAATAAAGGAAGAGAGGAAAAAAAAGAAGTAAACGGCAAAGAAGCGTCTGATCATTAAAGAAAAAAAATTAAAGAATGAAAAATTTCAAAGCAACAGCAATGATTTAAAAATGGAAAAAATACATCAGGTTTCTGTTCTTTCTCTTTACATTTTTTTTTAAATGACACTGGATTAGGCTCTTAAGTGGAGAAACGGAGGGCCGTCGTGTTTAACCAAAAAAAAAAAAAAGATGCACTCCGTAGCTTTTGGGGTTTGCTTTTAGTCTCCAGTGTTTTATCTTTTTATTTTAGCTTCTGAATATATTTTCAGTGCTTGTGTAGAACTGCAGTTTAACCCTTACGATTCCTCGATACGAGTACCACTGTAGTTTTGCCTTTTTGGGAGAGAAGAAAAAAGAAATCAGTTGCAATCACCCATTCTTACCTTTCAATACTCTGTATAACTCTTTTGCATGATATGTTCTTTTTATTTTTCTTGTAGGTTCCCAGTAGAGCCCTCACACCTTTTTGTGGTGGTAATAAATGGAGAAATAAGGCCATTTTATGTAGTCACGAAAAATTCAATCTTTGCGTGTACTGAAATGCAGCGTAGTTTTATGTTTTGTTGTTTTTATTTTTACTTCTGTTGACATTACTTTCTCCCCTATTAGTTTATTTGTAAACTTCTGTTGACATATTTAACCCCATCCCCCCCCCCCGCCTTCTTTGTACTCGCCTCTCAGTTCCCACCTGATCTGATTCAGTCGAACCTGTTTTGCATACACACTGAGGACAGTGTTTGAGTTTCAAATTTAGGACCGATATGCCTGTCCCATCAAACTATATGCATAATACAAATACAATCTTGTTTTTTTTATATATATATATATATATGTATATGTAGATAGTCCTAATTAATGTCAAGCCACATTAGAGGTGTAATGCTTCACGATAGTTTCAATGATTTTGAAATAAATGACCTGCCTCTTATTTTGGGGTGCTCTTTATGGGAGAAAATGGTTTGCGTAGCGTGATGCTCCAGCTTCCTGAAGTCTCTGGTGTCTCGCATACTGTCGTCTGGTGCCTTCTGTGTAGAGCACAAGTAAAAGGAGGGAAGAAAAAAACCCCTGCATGAACAAAACAGTGGTGTTCTCGAGTACACAATATAGTCCTTATCCCCTTCTAGCCCCCCCCCCTTTTTTTTATTTGTTTGTGTTAATTTCACAACACTGTAGAGGTGGATTACTCTTACTTGTGGTCATAACCTGTAGGACATAGGGTATATGTGCAGCGTTCCTCAAAGATGCAGCATTAGCAAAGATGTGGTTTCAAAGGCCAGGAAAACATTGAAATTAGATGATATGCTTAACCTGTTGACCATATGACTACAGGCTAAGTTTCTTTCATGAAATAAATATTGAAACCATTTTTATTGTGTTATTAATTTTTTTTGGGCTGAATCGTGGAAATGTGTTAAAATGGTTAAAACATTTTCAATTTAATTGTATAATGATTTAACAATAGATATTGTCATAAAACAGGTTTATGGAAATCCAGATGTAGGTTTAGATCCCTAATGCGTGAGCCAGAGGTGATGCCATGAGGATGAACACTTAAGAGAAACCAGCTTCTCCTGAATGACACTGAGTGAGTTATTTATAGTATAGTGTAGTTTAGTATACAAATGTGTTTGAAAGTATGTTCAGTATGAGCAGGTTGTTAATACGTGTCCAGGGCAATCTTTATCATTTCAGAAGCAGTTCTTGGGTACAACTCTACAGTGTCCAGATCAAATAATCCACTGAAGTAAGGGTGAGACTCAGGCATAACCAGTTAATTTATTATTATTATTTGGAGGGTGGTGATTTGAAAATCTTTTAAGTTGTCAGTGTGGGACCATCTGCAACAACAGAAGGCAAGGGACAAGTACAGAAAGTTCCACACAGAAATGGTTATCAGGATTAGTTTGGCTCCCGAGCGCTGCTATTAGCTGTATTAAGGCTTTTAGTGGCCACTTTCCACTTCTGTCTTCACTAAGCTCTTGTTGAGAGAGACTTCTTGAATCTCTTTAATCTCCAAGAGCTCATATAATCTTAACATGAGCTGATAAAATATCAGAATTTCTCTTCATATGAGAGTTTCCAATCTCGAGGGGAATTGGAATGACCGTTGCATTTTAAAGCTATGAAAATGTTTGATTGAATGTGTTCTTAAAAAAAAAAGTTAAATTGAGATCTCTAAGGTTCTATGGTTGTCCCCCTCTGGGATACCATCAGAGGTTTTAAGTGAGCGTTTCCCAGTTTTTACTGGGAACCCTTTCTAATAGTGATGCAAATATCCTTTCAAGCATTTATTTATTTTTGGTTGGGGTTTTTATTTTCTTATTCTTCACTAACTGGTTAACATGAAGGCTACTCAAATCAAAAATTTGAGTCTACAATGAAAAAACAATTGCAGATAATGCAATACTCTGTAGTACTTTTGTACTGATGTTGCCGGCTTGCAATACAAGCATTCAAACAAAATTAAATACCCAAAACAAAAAAAAGTGCATCACATGGCATTGAGATGGTTTTGCCATCTCGCAACTGGCGGTTGGTGGGGTGGGAATCATATAACGGCATATTAATTTAAAGGTTATGCTCTTACAAGGCATTTCTTTCCAAGAGTCTGCCTGAAGCCACAAATGTACAAATTACTGTTAATATTTGAACCCCGGATTTAACCAGCTAAGCCACAGTCCCATACTCTGTAGTGAGTTAACTTTTTTAACTGTACCTCTGATCAGGCTAGTTTTATATGTTGCTTCTTGTTTGCCCTCATCAGCCATAAAGTTGCATCAGGGTTCATATGTTGCGTTGGGAAAATGCAATTAAAAGCAGCAAGACCTGCAGTGACACATCTGGGTGACTTTCATTTTACTGACGTCAGCATTCAGTTTTGCATATGAGCATTGAGAGAATCTGTCTGCAAGCAAACACTTTCACATAAGGAACTGCTGGGACTTGAACCCAGGCTCAATCCACAGAACCTTGTTGCTTTAGTGGCTGTCTTTTCCCCCAAACACCGTTAGCCAGACTAGTCTTCCATGTTGCCACCAGTTTTCAGTGATGGAGTTGCATTCAGGATCCCATATGAATGTTGTTTTGAAGTTGAATTCCTAGGCCCATTTGAAGGTCAATTTCAGCAGTCATATGGAGCACTGGGCCTGGTAGTAATTTTCCACATTACAATTAATGAATTTATATACAGTTTACATGGCCATTGGCTATTTTGGAATACTTCATGTGAGCCCATTCTTCCAGACAAAATAATGTTGACTAAATAACACGTGAATTTTGTCTTTAAAGAAAAAACACTAGGCACATTTGAATGGCAAGCCCTGCAGTGACATGGAGCATTAGGCAAGTAGTATTTCAAACATTCCTGAAGTTTCACAGTAGGCAGTTTCAAAGGCAAAGGCACTGCTGGGATTTGAACCCAGGATCTCCTGTTTACTAGACAGGCGCTCTAACCAACTAAGCCACAGCACCATGTCAAGCAAATGGTTGGACATCAGGGAGTTCCGCATGGGAGTCAGCCAACTTGGATTAATCCTAATACTTACAATTTACTTTTAAATTTAAATCAGCTATTCTGGACTAGTCCTAATACTTAGAACAGACTCGGTCAACTTACCTTTATTGTCCATCCCAACTTCATCAGTGTGCAGTTTTGTGTGGATAACTGCGGTTTTAGACTAGTCCTAGTACGTACAGAAAATTTGCTCATTCCAGAGAGAGAAAAAAACTTCAGAAAGATTTGTACCCAAGATTTCTTGATATCACATTGCTGAACTTAATGCAGGGACATTGGCCATTTTAGATTAGTCTTTACAGACCTACTCTGCCTGTTCCTTGACTTGCCTGAAGAGACCTGGCTTCAGAGACACTGCTGATATTGAAACCCAGGCTCCCTTGTTTATTTCACAGGAACATTAACCAACTAACCGACAGCAACAGAATTCTTGGATGGCCATCTCTCTTTTCCACTGTAACTCTGACCAGGCTAGTTATTTTACCACATGTTTTATCCTCTATAGGGATAAACATAAATTGCGGAAATTAAATGGGAAAAGAAAACATTGGACAATTGCAATACATTAGACATTCATTGTTCCTGATCAAACCTAAAAAGTTGACAGACTTGCAGTATATTTATTAACTTTCTCCTCTTTGACATGCTGGTCTACATTGAGTATTAGTCCTAGTCCTTACATACCAAAGAGAAACAAACTGCCAGCAGAGACATGGTTTTAAAGGCACTGCTGGGATTTGAACCCAGGATCTCCTGTTTACTAGACAGGTGCTTTAACCAACTAAGCCACAGTGCCTTTGATGGCTACGATGCCTTTCCACTGTACCTCTAACCATACCAGTTCCACATTAAGCATGCTTGACTAAACTTAATACTTAGAAAGGAGTTGACAGACTTGCATTTTTATTGCATTTCCCAACTTTGACATCAGGCAGTTCTGCATGGGAATTGGCCGTATCGGATTAGTCTTAGTTCCTGTTCTCCCAGAGAACACCAACTGCATTGAAGATACAGATATACCCTACTAGTATTTGAAGCTGGATTTGAAGCCAGTAAGACCCCCCCCCCCTCCCACACACACACACTCACTGCTGAGTTTAGACAGGTTGAGTAACCTCAGATAAAACAATGTGTTTGAAAGCACAGTGTTGCTCAATGAGCTCTCTGACCAGACTAGTCTTCTGCTTTACCAAATGTTTTTTCCTTTCAGTGATCAAGTTGCAGTCAGGATGCATGTGAATGTTGTCTTAAGAAAAAAAACAGACCTTATGTCCATTTGAACGGCAAGACCTGCAGTGACATGGAGCATTAGGGCAACTCGTATTTCAAACATCCCTGAAGTTACACTGTAGGCAAGTTTTGCATGACCTTTGGCTATTTTGGACAAGGCCAAGTGTTCCTGTTCATCCAGAGAAAAATAGTCTTTCTGAACACTTTTAAAGGCACTGCTGGGATTTTAAGACAGCATGTCCTGTTTATTAGACAGGTGCTTTAACCAACTAAGCCACTGCACAAGAAGTCCTGTGTGGCTAGCACACCTTTCCACCACTATACTTCTATACTACCTTTGAAGTGGTATTTGCCAGCATGTACTTTAAATTCTGGACTAGTCCGATACTTATAAAGACTTGGTCATCTAGCCTTTATCGTCCTTGAAGGAACGGTTAACATTAAAAAGTGCTATAACTGCAGACTATACTAATCTAAACAGGCACTGGTCTCATATATGGAGCAACTAATGAAATTAGGTTATGTGTGGGGTGCCTTGCAAGCTGACTGGTGCAGTATCCAGGGTGTATTCCCACCTAGCTCCCATTGTTCCCATGACAGGCTCTGGATTCACCACAGCCCTGACTAGAATAAACCCAAAAAGGGGTTGTTTATTAGTTAAATGCTATAATGAGCTATGACATGTTGTTTGGTCACCCACTCTTCTCTTTTTTTTTTTTTTTGGCATATATATCATATATCAACTCATAATTGTTTATAAAATTAAAAATCCTTTAATAAAGAAATAGAATAGATTCATATCAAGTTAGGTTAGGTTAGGACGCACAGAGTAACCAGCTCGGGATTCAATTGAATTTTACCTTTAAAAATAAGGGAGCCAGGAACAACACCACAACAAGGTTGTTCAAAACAAAGTTGTGGTATATTGTAAAACACAGAATTATATACATACAACTCTACAAAGAACCAAACCAGGCATAACTTCAGGGTGGGCCAAGGCCAAAATAATAAACAAAAAGGATTCTATGGTTAGACAGCTAACCTCGAATTAAATATAGAATTGTGAATACGTTGTGAATTGTGAATAAATATAGAATTGTGAATACGTTTAGTAGTTCCTGTTCATCACGGCTCAAGGTCCCTTTCCAGAACCTTCACACTAACTGTTCCTCAGTGGTGGAATGAACTTCCAACCTCAATCAGGACTGCAGATTCACTCACCATCTTCAAGAAACAGCTAAAGACCCACCACTTCCATGAACACCTAACCATCTCATTAAAAAAAAAATTGCACTTACACCTCTACTCTGCGCACGTTGCTTCTTCTAGTACTCAATTAATAGATCTTGTATAGTAGCACTACGTGTATTGTTCCCTGCTTGATATCACTTTGCTTGTATCTCTCATTTGTAAGTCGCTTTGGATAAAAGCGTCTGCTAAGTGAATAAATGTAAATGTAAATGTAAATGTGAATATAGAATATATCTTCCTCTTCAGATAGGGTTGCCGCTCAGTGACGTCATCCTGGAGGCGGGGCAAGGCAGGCTGGAAACTCTGGGCGGAAGTCCTGCACACAAACCAAACTTCCCATCCCAAAGCTACCGGGTTTGAACATTATAAAAATACTTCTCTCCTGTCCGTTGCTTTTTGAGGGATCTTTACATGTTTTGTTGCCTCGAGCATTTCGGGGGTTAACACTAACTGTAACTGTCGTGAAACCGTTTAATTAAAAAAACAAACAAAAAAAAAAACAAACCTCAAATAGAACGCTGTGATTGGTGGAAAGTGTGTGAAACGCGCATGCGCTGTGTACGACAGGCAGTTACTGAGACACAAGACAGCGCGCGCTGCGGTGAAAACTGTGCTACTCAGGTGAGTGTGTTCATGCGGGATTATAAAAAAATATATTTCACACTTTTTTTCTTTAAAAAACCCCAAAACGATTCAGCTTAGTACGGTTCTTGCTTTCGTCATGTTCTAATAAATGCAAACTAGCTAAACAGTATTCAGACATGACAACAACAAAAAAGACAAGTTGCAAGTTTAGCTATGCTAATGTAAACAAGATAAACATAATTATTTACAGCCATGTATGAAAATAATGGACATGATGCTACCTGCATGTACAGAATAACAGAAACAAGCAGCAGGAAAGAGTGGCAGTTAATGACGTCATGTCCGGTTACTTAAATACCTCGGCGTTTTTACTCACTAAATATTTTTTTAAGTCAGGTTACATGTACAACTTTATGAAGGTGCACCAATGGTATTGTCTATGATGAGATGGTCATTTATATTACTCTGCTGAAGTTAGAATTTATTTATTTTAATGGCATAGAATTAGCAATCTATTCAGTAATCCACATGCTATACATTCTATTTCGAGCATATGGATTGTACTGAAAGAAGTAAGAATTAAGAACCTTAAGAATTCTAATCCCATGTGCAAGACATTGAATCTTATTAACAGGGACCGCAAGTGTAATTCGCATTTTATTAAACTGAGCAGACCTCAATCTGAGAAAATAACACTGGACCGAAATAGATTTTTACAGTAAGGAGACAACAATATTACTGTCATGTCAGATTGTTAGATGCTGAGGAGTAACAAATCTCATGTCTAAGTCCTCTAAATTACCACGGACATTCTTCCTATTTTCATCGCTGTTGTGCTAGCATTCACAACTATATGATTTTAGAGCAGTAGTGTTAATCTCAAACTTCTAAATGAGTTTCCTAATATAGAAAACAAATGATTGATTCTTCTTTCTGGGTTTTCAGGTGAGGGTGTTTTTCTCAGGACGGCAGCAGTAGCCCACCCGTTATTACGATATGGAGAACTTGGAGGAGGATTTGACGTGCTCGATATGTTATTCCCTCTTTAACAATCCACGAGTACTACCCTGCTCCCACACCTTCTGCAAAGCATGTCTGGAGAACGTGCTCCAGTTTTCCTCTAATTTCTCCATCTTTCGCATACAACTGAAGTGTCCCAACTGCCGTAACATGGTGAACCTTCCATTTGATGGCGTGGAAGGTCTGCCGATTAACGGCTGTCTGAGTGCCATTATAGAAAAGTACCAGCATCAAAATGAGCCACGAGCTCCTTCATGCCCCGAGCACCATCGCCAGCCTCTAAACGTCTACTGTGTTCAGGACTGCAAGCTTATATGCGGCTTGTGCCTCACTATTGGTCAGCACCAGGGCCACACCATTGATGATCTGCAGACAGCATACGTCAAAGAGCGCAAAACCCCTGCCAGACTGCTCGAGCTGCTCACGGACAGGCGCTGGGAAGAAGTCTGTGGCCTGGTGAAGTTAGAACAGGAAAAATCTCGATATGAACATCTAATAAGGAAAGACCGTGAAGCTGTTATACAGTTCTTTCAGCGCCTGGAGCGCCTTCTTGAGCACAAGAAAGAGGCATTCATGAAAGTTCTGGACAGGGCCAACGGGCAGCTGGTCTGCGCTTATAAGCCACTCATAGAGAAGCTTAATGATCTTAAGGAGGAGCAGCTTGAGCTCATCTCCATTATCTCAAGCATCAGTGAAGACGAGTCAGCCCTTGTTTTCCTGGAGAAGGTGAACCACTTGAGGGAGAGGGTTGATGCCTTGTCCCAGGCAGAGCTGCCTGAAGTCCCCACCCTCCACATCTCACCCTGTTTAGAGGAGTTCCTCGAAGAACACTGGGTTAACGTGACGATTGGAAGGCTGGAAGATGGTCCCGTTCCAAAAATCTCCTGTTACGTGAAGAGACACTGTGACAAAGAGCCACAGTCAGAATTAGCTCAGAAACAGACATTCAAGGCATGGACTGTCGTGGCTTTTCTAACGGTGCTGCTGTTGCTTTTGCTTTTCTGGTTAAATCCAGTGAGTGGAGAATCACTTGGATTCCCTAATCACTCATACATTACTCAAGCAGTAGTGAGTTTAGCTCATAAACTAACTTTATTACTTCATGATTCGGGGACATTTCTGTACTGCCTGCTTCATGATCTGAACCTTAAATTCAATTTGTATATTTCAGCTGTCTGAGAGCACACCCATCAATGTGTGTCCTCCTTTTTAAAAACATTACAGTTGCGCTAAGTCACTGTGCAACCAGAACTAGTACTCTGTGCTGGAGAGTTATCTTGGACATTTACATGTGTGTCAAGTTAAGCAGAACAGTTCAGTTATGACTAGACATCTGAACAGAGCACAGCTTGCCACAAGTCACAGCGTTGCAGTTGTCTAGTGAAGAAAGGGGAACAGTATGGTTCTAATTCAGTATGGTTTTGAGAGTTTGTTCTGGTAACATATCAACTTTGTTATAACACAATGCTGATGTTTTATTTACACTTTCTAATTCCTAACATTTTCTACTGAAATATTAATAACTTGTCTGGTTTTTTTAAATGAATAATTATCCATAATTTTTGCTGTTTTGTTTTGCCCAACTGATTTAGAAATGAAATTACGTTATGCCCAAAATAAGGGATGCACTGGTCAAAAGTAAATCTCATGTTATGCAGTTATGATTATTTACACAGGTACAGTGCAACAAGATATTTTTCACCATGGGGGTGTCCAACTCTTCGTCCCAATCTACAGGCCATCAGCCTACACATAATCCAGGACAGCCCTGGGGTGCACATGCAGGTTTAGTTTAATGGAACGTTTAGTCTTGAAATTCCGAGTGTTTGTTTAATGCACACTTGTTTTATCACAAGTAGGAAATTTGACAAATAGAACAATAACTTCAGACATTTCTACCATACCTAATGTGCATAATGATCTTAACCAATCAGCCATAACATTAGAACCACCTGACTAAAATTGTGTAGGTCTATCCAGCACATCCTACAGATGCTTGATCGGATCGAGATCTGGCGAATTTAGAGGCCAAGTCATCACCTTGAACCCGGTCATGTTCCTCAAACCATAATAAATGTGTGTGTGTGTGTGTATGGTTTGTTTAACATGGCATTCTACAAGCAAATGAAGGGTGAAAAAAGGCTTCCGTAAACCCTGCCTCAGCTACAGATTTCCATTTCAGTGCATTGAAATGGATTGAGATTATGGAATAATAGAGTATGATAAAAGGTGAGCTTATTCCTATATTTAGTTTATGTAAGCCCATAATTCATGAAGCCAGTTAACACGTGCAGTGCATCAGAATACTAATTAAATTGTACTTTGGATTCAGATTATTTGTACATAGTTTAAATGTGTGGTACAAGCAACAGACTCAAAATGAAAGTAAACATTTAAATTCACGTTTTTTAAAATTATACACACAAAGTTTAATAGTATAAACAGCAGCATTTTTAATAATTGATTTAACCTGTACAGAAGAAAATAACTATTAGACATGTAGAAAAAGTGCAAAAGATAGGAGAAAAAAAAGACTAAAGAATTATAAACAAAGACAAAAAGAAGCCAAGGATATATTTGTTGCTTTATCCTGATGCAACTTCAACATCTTTGAGGACGATGGTTTTGGGGTTGATTCCCACGTTTTTAGTGGTGTTGTGGGTTTTGTAGATGCCAATCAGGCGGTCAGCCATTTCAAACATGTTGTTCCTCAGGGAGATGATGATGAACTGAGCATTCTTGGTTTGTTCCTGATAAAAATGATTTAAAAAAAAAAAAAAAGACGGATAGAAAAATGTCATTTTGAAGGCACGGGCTATTGCTGATGCTTTAAACAAGCATGAGGAAACTCCATATATTTGAAGCATTGATCTTTCAAATGTTAAGCCAAGCCTTATTCAGCTGGAACTCAAAACACAAGGATATAAACCTATAATTTATGACAACACAAAATGACCCTTGTTCTGAAATGGCTCATGTGAACCCGTGCAATACGTGAGCTAGTTGACCAACAGTGATCGAGCCGACTAGCGTTCGGAGATAGTCAAAGGTCTGGGGGTCTTTTTCAATTCGTGTGTCCGTGTTCATAGCTCTTTGCATTGTTTTCATGCGATTCTAGTAGTTTAATAGGCATGAAATTAAAATAAACTTTAAACAACTCAATATTTTACACAGTCCCATTAATAGGTTTAAAACTAAATGTTCTGGTTTACTTTAATAGCTCTGGAACACTTAAATCCTCAAAATGGGAAAGACGACAAAGAAAAAACCTTACATATATGTAGCAGGCCACAATGGACACGTTCTTGAAATCCAGAGCAGCATCTATCTCGTCCATGAAGTATAGAGGTGTGGGTTTAAAATGGTGAAGAGCAAAGACCAACGCCAAAGAGCTCAGAGTCTTCTCTCCTCCAGACAAGTTATAGATTTTCTTCCAGCTCTTCTTTGGAGGACGCACACTGAGAAAGGAGACATTTATTGAATTTCTCACAGCTTAGTTATTTTTTTTCCCTTTCAAAAATAAACTATTGTAATTATGCTGGCTTTTGGCATGACAGCCAGTTCGGCCATGTGAAATACTGAATTAATTCAAGTAACGATGCTAATGTGAAACACTTGTGAAGTCCACACAATTCTGTGTTTATTCAGTAAAAGCATTTTTGTGATGAACATTCAATGGGGGGGATCCTTGTGGCCACACGTTAACAGACTTAAAAATAAAATTTAGAGTTGAGCCCTTTGTCCTTCTCAAGGAGTCGACCTAACTCTTAACACTCCAATCAGTAGCTGAAAAGCCTTAAACTCAGACTTACTGCTCCACTGCATGTAAAACATGCATGAAATTAAAAGTTCCTGAATCCATCTAGTGTTCCTACCTAAACATGATGCCCTCAGAGAAAGGGTCCAGGCTGTCCACAAGCTCCAGCTCAGCATCACCCCCCAGTGTCAGCATCTGGTAGTTCTCCTTCAGCTTGTTGGTAATAATGTTATAGCCAGCCATGAACTCGTTCAGTCGCTGTTTCCGCAGGTCCTCGCAGCTCCTCTTGAAGTGGTCTCTCTGGGTGGTAATCTCATCCAGCTCAGCTACTCTCTGCAGATAAAGCTCCTCCTGCACATACACAAACCCAGCATGCTTCATGTGTAAACTCAAATGTGTCCCCTGCTTCTGGACTGCATGGGACACAGAAAACCCTTGGTGTGTAATCTGCTACATTGGTGTCTCGGCTGTCGCCCCAAACATGTTCATATCTTTATAATACACCATGATAACTAGCAGGTGCATGGAAGAACACTGCATGCTGACCTCAACTATACAAAACAACTACTGAAGGCTGCAAACTGCTGTGCTAGTTTGATTCTTTCCAAGTCAAAGCCACTCTCTTTCAGCTTACATTATTTGTTCTAAAAAGTTGTTTTCAAAAACAGGAATTTGACCCCCACTCCCAATTAATTTTTTCCCTTTCATTTTTACCATCATTATTACTATGATACATTTCAAAGTTAACCTCCCATTCAGGAAAATTTCTGCATTTACGACTTCACATTTTGCAAAATAAATAACAGACTATGGAGTGAAAGGCGCCACTATATTCGAAACAATGTCCACACACCTTTTTCTTAAACTCTGCTATAGCACCCAGGTTGGGCTTCATGTGAGCACAGCGATCCTCCAAAAGAGCAATCTCGTTTTTGATAACATCTGGGCTTTTAATGGCCACCAACTGCTCCGTGGTCAGCTTTGGCAGTTCCTCTGCAGGTTTATCATCAATCAAGTGCAGAGCAAGCTTTGTGGACTGAGGAGGAAGGAAATAATCGACAACAATACTGTAATAATTTAGACAGAACACAAGCTTAGGATGTGTTTACATAGTTGAAGAAAGTTTACAAAGCTGCCAAATTGTCTAGTCAGTGCTCTCACCTCTTTTTCCCAGTGTTTGATCTTATTCTGACACTCTGCGATGGCCGTGTCAATTTGCTCCACTTTCAGCCGAACATTCAGAGACTCTTTCTGCAAAGCATGCTCTTGTTCTTGAAGGGCCTTGATCTCCTGCAAGACCCCTCGATGCAGTTCCTGCACCTCAGGCAGAGCCTCCTACAGGTGAGGTAGATCACACAGTCAGCACGAATAAGAATTGGAAAATGCTCTGATGTACATATTTTGGTTGACCAAAAGAACAAAATTTGTAGTTACAGGCTAAGGATAATGAATGTGCATATGATCATTATCCTCATCTGCTAGATCAAACATGTAGCGCATCTGACAAAACGTCAGCCATCATTTTGGCTGTGAGCTGTGGTGTCCTGTCCTTGCAATGCAGATTAAAGTGCACCGATTATGGTTTTGAAATGTGCCCAATTTCGTTTTAAATGTCTCGTACAGCAGATTTACATGCATCCAAGGTCAAAAAACACTTTAATGTGCTCATAATTTTAATAATTCTAAACACCTCCTTTCTGAGCGCATACTCTTTTGTGATTGGTTGACTGCGGTCAGTGTTTCAAAAAAAGAAACGTCTACTACCATAACGAGTTTCAGCTCAGTCTTCAGCCAATGAAGACCAGAAGCGGGTCTTTTGTTACCAAATTACATAGGTTAGTACAGGAAGTAATTCTGGAATTACTAACGACTCGTTTCAGTCGTTCAGAATCGGAATCAATAACTTTTTTAAACTTCGCAGAGGTTTTCTTTTCTTTTTTCAAATCAAAAACCACTATATAACAACATATGAAAGGTAATATTTAAAAACCCATAACAGGTGCACTTTAAAGACAGACTAGTTTTAACTGGAGTGAATGCATGTAGTAAGCAGGGCAGTTATATGATGGGTTTGTGCGACATATTTTGTTTCTTCTGTGAAATACAGACAGATGCTCATGTGTTCTGGTTTTGAAAAGACAGTATCAGCCTTACATGCCAATTAGTCCGATTATTGGTTATTAAAACCAAATTTCGACTCTGCAACAGGCTTTGGGATTCATGCATATGCACAAAAGTTACAGCATCGAGGTGTGTGTATGTTTTTATTTACACACACACACACACACGTGTGTATGTATGTATATATATATATAAAATACACACATTATTTTTATATATATAT
>JAFFST010005996.1:35140-45374 GCA_022414735.1 Noturus placidus
TATTTAAACAAAACCATGCCGTCCTGTCCTTCATGGAGTGGTGTTTTGCTTAAAATGTGCAGAGATGTTAGAATAACATGAGTGTGTGCGTTTCTTCCCTTTTAAAGCAGTCAAGCGAGCCTTTTTGGAGGTGTGTATTTTGGCTGACCTGAATGCTAGCTGTGTATTTCTCTAAAGTGTTCTTCATGTCTCGGAGCTCCTGTCTCTGTTTGTGCACGCTCTCCTCAAGCTGCTGTTTCCTTTGCTGCCAGCCCTGCAGCTGCGCCACCTTCTCCTTTAATGCGCTCTCCATTTTGTCCAGCTACACAAACACACACACACACACACACACACACACACACGAGGATGTGGTAGAAAAGTGGTCTAAAATGTGCAACAGATAGAATTGGGTTCCTGCCCTCACCTGTTCCTGTGTGACTTCAGTGCCAATAGAGGACCCCATTCTGCCCTTCATTACACGTCCTCCTCCTCCGGTCATAGTACCTGAGGGTGAGTGCAAAAATTGGCACAAGAGAATCAAATCCAAATACTCTGCTTTTTAAAAAAGATATTTGATACAAGGATACTAAAAAAAGGCAAGACTTTTATAATAAATAAATAAATAAATAAAAGTTTACCAGCCTGCTCGATGATCTGTCCCTGCAGAGTGACCACTCTCCAGCGTTTATCTTTCTGGAAGGCCACTCGAGTCGCCTGATCCAGGTTTTTAGCCACCAGTGTGTCTCTCAGAGCAAAGTAGAAGGCAGGACGGATGGAATCGTCCTTTACTTTGACCATATCAAACAAACGGGGAATGTTCTCTGGTGTGGAGATGGCGCTCATGTTTCTCTCCCAGACCTTCATCTACATTAAATAATTAATTGGTTTACTCAAGTTAGTACAGATCAGTATATACCCTTGACCCCCCCCCCCTCCCCCCATTTTAGAATAAAGTCATCACAACTCTGGAAGAACACAAATGGAACTATGGGAATTATCAAATAAAAAATTATTATTAAAATCAAAGTAATTTAATGCTTTTGCATACTGCTTTTTAAACAGTATTAAAGGAGTTCACACCTAGGCTGAACACTTATTGGCTGCTTTTCTGAATATTTCACTCAGAGTCATCCATTTAAAACACAAAACAAAAATACAAAATAAAATTTTAGTTTTCTGATGAAAAAAAAAATTAATAAGTCGGCACAATTACATATTTTTTTGTCTACAACATCGACTTCAAACATTTAAAATCATACACCTTCAGATCAAAAGATTTAAGATCATGAGAAACATTTCAGTAAAGTGTCCCCAAACCTTTGACCGGTAGTGTATATTTACATTAAAAAAAAAAAAGTTAGATGTTCGAAGACAAGCAATGTGGGCAAGTAGTTTTGTCTAGTTATAATTTACCCTACCAAAAAGTTCAGTGAAAAAGGAGACAGATGCCAGTTTGTTGAGGTTGCTTGAGCAAAATTAATTTATTAACATCCACAAGTTGAAAATGCTCAAGTAGCCGGTGTTCTGTCGATTTGTCCTACCTGGTCAGATTTTCGTACCGTAGTGCAAAATTATAGCTATATCTACTGATCCATCCAACCACATCGAAAAATCCTACTGCGGGTTTCTGCTTTGCGTCTGTGACTGGGCGTGTTGTTCAGCATGACAAAAATTATACCATATTGATGTGCGCATGTGCAGTAAGCCCTGGCAGGACAATCTGAGGGGTAGGATGAAATATCAGGACACCGGAGCAATCAGATTTTAGAATATTATTTTTATTTACTGGATAGGTAAATAAGAATAAGTTTAACGGTCAGAGAACAAAATAAACCCCACCTTCTGCAAACCTCAAATAGTATATACACTATTATGCACTTCACAGTGGTGTGACACGCCTCAATGCCGCAACTATAGAGCTTGTGTTTAAATCCCACCAGCACTACACACTACGTTACACGAGTAACACTCGTACAAAATTATTAATACCTTGTCTAGACCGATGAAGGTTGCCACTCCAACATTCTGTGCCTTAAGAAAGGTGACACATTTTTGAGCTGTGTCGATGGTGTCCACCACAATGTTGTCGAGTGCGCCACAGCTTGATGAGATGGCGATGTCGTACTTCTCATCAATGGCTCCCAGATCACCCTGGAGTGAAACGGCATGAAAAGCCCATGGTTATATGCTTTAAAGGTCAACGTTTAAAAATGTTGAAAAGGGGAGGAGGAAAAAAATGAACTTGAATGTTGTCAGGTTATGTATCTCACCAGACGTCCCAGGATGCCGGAGATCTTTCCACTGTGTTTCTGCTGCATGAGCGCGTCGAGCACTTTGCCTCGGCTCCGGGTGGAGGAAAGAGAAGACTTGGCTTCTTCGACCTTCTGCCTCATGTCCCTGACCGCAGCCTGGGCCTGTCCATCCTGCTCAGAAATCTGCTTCAGCTCCCCCTCATCCTGCATACACACAATATTGGAATATTCCGAAAAGTAGCCGATATGTGTGGAGCATAGGTGTGAACTCTTGAATACTGTTTAAAAAGTATCTCGGGGAAATTCCTCAAGAAATCGGTTGAGAACATGCCAAGAATACATTTCTGGAAATTCTAGGCAAAAAAGTCATCTACTCTGAAGATGCAAAAATATTAAATTATTTTGGATTTATGATGATAATTAACATAATTACCATATACGCTATAAAAGCTGTTATATAACAACTATAAAGATTCCCATAAGCACGTTTTGCTGATCATAGTGTCCCCATTGTATCCCAGTCAAACATCAGCAATTAGCTTTTCAAATAATTCTGGAACAAAAATATAAACCCCTGTTGCATGCACACACACCTTTTTAAGCTCCTGCTCACACTTGGGCACTTTGACCTTCAGCTCTTTGATGGCAGCTCTTCGGTCTCGGAGTGTGTCAGCAGTTCCCTGTAGGGCCTCCTTAGCTTGATTGAGCTGTGAAATCGCTGTGTTGTGTTGACTCAGATAGATGTCCAGCTCTGACTGAGCTACGTCCATACACGAGCGAGTCTCATTCACAGCTTTACTTAGCTCCAGAAGCTCCTTCTCTTTTTGCTGAAGAGAAGAGGCAAAGTTTTTACTTGAATACAAAAACACTCTGTTTGCACATCTGTACAATGTATTTAATAGCTAATCTATTGGAGATGCTTTACGGAAATGTTTCTCATGATCTTAAAAACATTTTGATCTGATGGTGGATGATTGAAGGTCTGAAATGTTTTTTTTTTTTTTTTTTTTTAAATTGTGCCAAAATGTTCATTTCAGTCATTAGAAAACTAACATTTTATTTACAACCCCCCCCCCCATAAATAAATAAATAAATGCAAGGATGACGCCGAGCAAAATATTCCGAAAAGTAGCCGATAAGTGTGGAGCCTAGGTGTGAACTCTAATACTGTCTAAAAAGTATCTCTGGGAAATTCCTCAAGAAATCGGTCGAGAACATGCCAAGAATACATTTCTGGAAATTCTAGGCAAAAAGGTCGTCTACTTTGAAGATGCAAAAATATTAAATTATTTTGGATTTATTATAATAATTAACATACTTCCATGTGTGTTATTCCAGAGTTTTGATGACTATTATTTTAGTTATTTGAACATATGTATAATTTTTAAAAAATATAATAGCGTTTCTAAACTTTTGACCGGTAGTATACGTGTACACACAAAATTGTTTTTTGCCCTAACTCAAAGACCAAGTAACACAGTAACATTCTCCAACGCATGTAGATTAATTGATATGATTGAAGTGTAGCAAACCTCCTTTTCCTGTTGCAGGCCACTGGTCTCCTCCTTCAGGTGCTCCATCACCTGGGCTAGAGCTGCTTCCACCTTAACCTTATCTTTCTCCAGCACTTCTTTCTGGGCAGAAGCTTCTGTGATGACCTTTTCACTGTTGGCAGGAATATTTTTCACTTCCTCCAGCTGACAAGAGACAGAAAGAGAGAGAGAATCTTAAAGATTGATTAGGCATCAACTAATTGATTAATCTTAAAGATTGATTAAGCATCATGGATTGACTTCCCCAATATTCCTCCAAAAGGTGTGTAGTAAGGTATGTATTTCTTCATTTGTTTACAGGACAGAATTAAGTATGCATTCACAGTTCCCTTGTAATATCTATTGAAATCTGGGAGACATTAAATCAAGGGGAAGAAAAATAAATACAACAATCTCCCAAAGGGTTACAGAGCATAGCCCTATAGAGGGAAAACTCAGCTGCAATTGTTACATCAAGTCATACTTCACAGGCATCTTGCAGAACACGGCACCCTAGGGAGCTAAACTGCCCTGCCTCCATGACCCCCCAAAAATCTCACTCCTATTTATGACCAACAGATTGTTTTGGTTTAATTAAAGCCCACGCAGGAGGGGAGGGAATAAACAAAGATAATGCAAAACAGTAGTAAAACTGTCACATCTTCTCAAACTTCAACACATAGTGGTTTCGGTTTGTCCACAAAATTAAAAAAATAAATAATAAAAGAAGAAGAAAAAAAAAAAGTTATAAAATCGGACATTACGGACCAACAGCGATTGTATTAAAATAGAATTTATACATGCTACAAGAATAATCTCAGGAGAAATGATCCCACTGCAAATAGTCAGACATCTCATATCTACAATGTTAATATTGCAGAAAGATTTATGGCACTAAATGGAAGAACAGCCAGAACAGGTACTAAAAAGGAGCAATTTTAAAACCCAGAAAGCTGGTTGCAATTTTTTTTTTGCCCGTTTGCAAAAAAGTGGCGCTCTTGCTCGGTTAGCTTTTCAGGAAAAGACAAAACTGCAATACCCCTCTGGTGGCCCTGCATCTTCCATGCCACAATTCAGACTTACACTACTAGTCAAAAGTTTAGACACACTCATTCTTTAATTTTATAAAGAATATATTTTAGAATAATAAGGTAATCAAAACTCTGGAATAACACAAGTGGAACTATGGAAATTATGTTGTAATAATAATAATAATAATAATAATAATAATAATAATAATAAAAAAAAATAAAAAAAAAAAAAAAAAAACCCCAACAACCTCAAAATAAATGAATAATTTAGTATTTTAGCATCTTCAAAGTAGACCCCCTTTTTGTTTAGAATTTCCAGAAATGTATTCTTGGTATTTTCTCGACCGATTTCTTGAGGAATTTCCCTGATATGCTTTTTAAACAGTATTAAAGGAGTTCCCTCCTACGCTGGACACGTATTGGCTGCTCATCCATTTAAAAGAATAAAATTTAATTTTTGTAAATAAAATTTTAGTTTTCTAATGAAAGAAACAAATACGTCGGCATGATATTTTATCTACAACACAGATTTCAAACATTTAATCACGCACCAAATTTAATAAATCAAAAGGTTTTTAAGATCGTGCGAAACATTTCAGTAAAGGGACTCCAAACCTTTGACCAGTAGTGCAAGTGCAAAAATAAATAAATAAAATTCATGTGTCAGGGGTTTTTAGAACATGGGTACTATTAATACGTAATACCCCTCAGGATGTTTTCCAGTATGGGTGCACTACATGTACAAATAGTCCACAAAGTAGGCCATATGAGAATGTTGTAGTTGGTGTACATTTTCAACCCAAGCAATTTTACCTGTCAAGTTTATCCTACAAAAACCCTGGCACAGATCTTTGGTCTAGGGGAAGAAACTAGAGTACCCAGAGGAAACCCCTGAAGCATGAGGAGAAAATGCAAACTCCATGCATGTAGGGTCGAGGTTGAATTCGAACCCCCAACTCCAGAGGTGAGAGGCAAACATGCTAACCCACCATGCCCCCTTCTCCTAAAATCAAATTTCTTTTCATAAAATACTTTATGCTCATTTATATTTTGTGAACAAGCATTCCTCAATCATTACACACACCTTTTCCTTGTCCTTTTGCAGCTGTTTGTGTAGTTTCTTGGTCTTGTTCTTGGTGTGCTTGAGCTTCTCACGCACGTCCACGTCCTGAAGGTCCAACTGGGTGAACTTCTCCTTCTGGCTCTCAATGAACTTGGTCAGCTTGCCCATTTTCCTAGAGAGACAACACAATCCTTTCAGTGAAATCAGAGACTAGAATAATTAAGTGAATGTACAGGACAGGCAGTTCAACTCCATTAATTTTAGCTGTGAGAATAGAGGGTATCAGCATGTGAAGTCACAGTAGCCGGAACTCGCCACGGCCACTGAGTGGCAAAAAGACTGAGCAGCAGCATTAGCGTACAGCTTGGAATCTCAGAAAACACAAAAAAAATACGCATCTAAAATGGAAAAAGCTAATGTGCGATTGACTGCCATCATATTCAACAAGAATTCAGAGCCATCTTTTTACATAGTGTGCAAAAAACCATCCAGCCCTTTTTCACCAAGTTGAGCAGTTTAAGTGCAAGTTCTTGTGGCATGTGGTATTCATGTTGTATAGTGATTAATAATTTGCTACAAATTTCTTTTTAAATGCTGCCCATTTCCATTGATGAATAATGGGGCCCCATTCATTCTCTGACTGTGATTTACCTTCACAAATATATAGGCAAAAGGTTAGTAAGCGGAAGCAGTGTTAACTACAAACAAACTAGAACTAGCTAGCTCACGGTTTACTAGATAAAATTCTATAAAATGCAAGTATACACAGTATTTCAAATGACTACACCCCTCACATTTTTGTAAATATTTGATGATATCTTTTCATGCGACAACACTGAAGAAATGACACTTTGCTACAATGTAAAGTAGTGAGTGTACGGCTTGTGTAACAGTGTAAATTTACTGTCCCCTCAAAATAACTCAACACACAGACAATGTCTAAACCGCTGGCAACAAAAGTGAGTACACCCCCAAGTGAAAATGTCCAAATTGGGCCCAGAGTGTCAATATTTTGTGTGGCCACCATTATTTTCCAGCACTGCCTTAATCCTCTAAGGCATGGAGTTCACGAGAGCTTCACAGGTTGCCACTGGAGTCCTCTTCCACTCCTCCATGATGACATCACGGAGCTGGTGGATGTTAGAGACCTTGTGCTCCTCCACCTTCTGTTTGAGGATGCCCCACAGATGCTCAATAGGGTTTAGTCCATCACCTTCACCCTCAGCTTCTTTAGCAAGGCAGTGGGGTTATCTTAGAGTTTGGGGTCATTATCATGCTGGAATACTGCCCTGTGGCCCAGCCTCCAAAGGGAGGGGATCATGCTTCAGTATGTCACAGTACATGTTGGCATTCATGGTTCCCCCAATGAACTGTAGCTCCCCAGTGCCGGCAGAACTCATGCAGCCCCAGACCATGACACTCCCACCACCATGCTTGACTGTAGGCAAGACACTTTTGTCTTTGTACTCCTCACCTTGTTGCCGACACACAAGCTTGACACCATCTGAACCAAATAAGTTTAACTTGGTCTCATCAGACCACAGGACATGGTTCCAGTAATCCATGTCCTTAGTCTACTTGTCTTTAGCAAACTGTTTGTGGGCTTTCTTGCAGCTCAGTGTCAGGGTCTTGGCAATCTTCTTATAGCCTAGGCCATGGGTTCCCAAATTTTTCCAGGACAAGCCCCCCCCAATTGGTATTAACATTTGACCGAGCCCCCCCCCTTTTGCAAGATGTCTTTAAAACAGATTAAAAATACAGACTTTTGAATATATCCCCATTTTTTTACATTGATGTTTTGTCTGTTTAGCAATTAGAAAGTTAGGTATAGCAAATGTGATTTTAAAACTTATTGTTACAAAGTGTGGCGGCTGTGGTGCAGGTGGTAGAGCGGGTTGTCCACCAATCGTAAGGTTGGCGGTTCAATTCCCGGACCAGATGACTCCACATGCCGAAGTGTCCTTGGGCAAGACTGAACCCCAAGTTGCTCCCGATGGCAAGTTAGTGCCCTGCGTTGCAGCTCTGCTACCATTGGTGTGTGAGTGCGTGTGTGAATGAGACACAGTGTAAAGCGCTTTGGATAAAAGCACTATATAAGTGCGCCATTTACCATTTACAAATAATGTTACAGTAATGTGTGTAAGATAGATAGATAGATAGATAGACAGCTACTGCAGATAGATAGATAGACAGACAGACAGAGTATCATGTTGAACTTCCAGTGACCAGTATGAGGGAGTGTGAGAGTGATAACTCCGAATTTAACACACCTGCTCCCCATTCAAACCTGGGACCTTGTAACACTAACAAGTCACATGACACCGGGGAGGGAAAATGGCTAATTACGCACAATTTGGACATTTTCACTTTTATAGCCAGTGGTTTAGACATTAATGGCTGTGTATCGAGTTATTTTGAGGGGACAGCAAATTTACACTGTTACACAAGCTGTACACTCACTACTTTACATTGTAGCAGTCATTTCTTCATCAAATATTTACAAAAAATGTGAGGGGTGTACTCACTTTTGTGAGATACTGTACATACGTGTCCACATACAACCAGAATGTTTGTGTTCTCATCACTTTAATTTCTCTAACAAATCCTGCCTCGAAGTGGGACCAAGCATCAAGGCTTTTGTATGCCTTCAGGCTATGCTTAGTGTATTTCCCCGGCCTCAACATCAGATACGTATAAAATGTCGGGAAAACCAATTTCTGGCCACATGCCAATGTCCGTGGACCACAGGTTCTTGGTCAAGTTGTAATTGTCACAGAGTCCAACTGGCTTTAATAGAAGCTGATAATTGCTAGTTATACTAGTGTCTTCGAACCTTCCCCTATTAAAGCAATCCATTTTACTGGATGTTTTGCCACTCTGTCCATCCGAGAAGGCGTGTTCCGGTGGGAAAGTGACGTCAATGCATACCATCTATACAAAAGAAACAATACATGGGGCCAACACCAGGAACTAACTGATATACCAACTAAATACTGCAGCGATTGTGTAAGACTCCATGTTGAATCTCAAACACAACAGGGGGGGACCAAGAGGTCAAATGAGTCAGGCCCTTTGAGATCTTACTTCTCGACATCCTTCAGGGTTTCATTCTTCCCCTTCATTTCCTCTTCAAGCTGGTTGCTTTTTTCAGTCAGTCCCTTGGTGTCATCCTGGATCTCTTGTTTGTCTGCTTCCTTTTCAGCAACACGCTGCTGCAAATCATGTCTAATTTACAAAAAAAAAAAAAAAAAAAAAAGAGACCATCCTCAGTTCACATTCACAACCTTGTAAGCCAATGAAAGAGCCATCACACTTGGATAAGATCCATTACCATTTTCATTAACAAAAATAAAAATGTAATTATTTAAACAGGTCTTAATGGATACCAAACACTCCAAAGCCATGGGAAAGCGGGGCTAGAAAGGTCAAAAGGCGAGTTTGTATAGCATATGAAGTTTATAAAAAGCAAATCGAGTTGCCTTTTTTTTTTTTGCTGTTGTCACGCTGTGTTCAAATAACATCTGGCTCACTGGATGCGGCACGCCTTTTTTATACACACACATCTATATATCTATACACACACAGTGGTGTGAAAAAGTGTTTGCCCCCTTCCTCATTTCCTGTTCCTTTGCATGTTTGTCACACTTAAGTGTTTCGGAACATCAAACCAATTTAAACAATAGTCAAGGACAACACAAGTAAACACAAAATGCAATTTGTAAATGAAGGTGTTTATTCTTAAAGGAGAAAAAAAAATCCAAACCATCATGGCCCTGTGTGAAAAAGTGATTGCCCCCCTAAACCTAATAACTGGTTGGGCCACCCTTAGCAGCAACAACTGCAACCAAGCGTTTGCGATAACGTGCAATGAGGCTTTTACAGCGTCCTGGAGGAATTTTGGCCCACTCATTTTTGCAGAATTGTCCTAATTCAGTTACATTAGAGGGTTTTCGAGCATGAACGGCCTTTTTAAGGTCATACCACAACATCTCAATAGGATTCAGGTCAGGACTTTGGCTAGGCCACTCCAAAGTCTTCATTTTGTTTTTCTTCAGCCATTCGGTGGTGGACTTGCTGGTGTTTAGGATCATTGTCCTGCTGCAGAACCCAAGTTCGTTTCAGCTTGAGTACACGAGCAGATGGTCGGACATTCTCTTGG
Source organism: Noturus placidus (assembly GCA_022414735.1). NCBI lineage: Eukaryota > Metazoa > Chordata > Actinopteri > Siluriformes > Ictaluridae > Noturus > Noturus placidus. The sequence continues at coordinate 45,157 of JAFFST010005996.1, forward strand.
TAGACAGTTCCTTTTATCACGGCAAGTCTTCCAGGTCCTGAAGCAGCAAAACAGCCCCAGACCATCACACTACCACCACCATATTTTACTGTAGGTATAATGTTCTTTTTATGAAATGCAGTGTTCCTTCTACGCCAGATATACTTGGACACACACCTTCCAAAGAGTTCCACTTTTGTCTCATCGGTCCACAGAATGTTGTCCCAAAAGTCTTGGGG
>JAFFST010005998.1:11913-31580 GCA_022414735.1 Noturus placidus
TTCGGCATGGGATCACCCGGGCCGGGATTCGAACCACCAACCCTACGATTAGCGGATTAGCGGACAACCCGCTCTACCGACTGAGCCACAGCCGCCCATTTTATATATATATAAACTGAACAAGTGTCACAGACATGTGATGAACAGAATTGGAATAATGAGTCTCTGAACAAAGGTGGGGTGTCAGTATTAAAAGTAACTGTCAGTATTTGGTGGCCTTCAGCTGCTTTAAGTACTGTAGTGCATCTCATCCTCATGGACTGCACCAGATTTGTCAGTTCTTGCTGTGAGATGTTACTCCCCTCTTCCACCAAGACATTCACAAGTTCTCAATCACGTCAGGGGGACACATATGGTTACACGTGATATTTCACTGCAAGGACGATCAGCTGTCCTTCCTGTTTCCCTGTAGCACTGTATTATGTGTCTTACATTACAGATATTGCAGTTTATTGCTCTGGCCACATCTACAGTCCTCATGCCTCCCTGCTGCAGGCCTATGGCATGTTCAAGCAGGTGAGCAGGAACCCTAGGGATCTTTCTTCTGGTGTTTTTCAGATGCAGTAGAAAGGTCTCTTTAGTGTCCTAAGTTGTTGTAATTGTCTACCTACTGTAAATTGTTCATGTCTTAAAGGTGCATGTTCAATAATTGTTTTAGCATAAAAATCATTGTTTAAATCCTTTCTAATAAAGATCTGATGTTTCTTTATATATACTTACACACACACACACACACACACACACACACACACATATATATATATATATATATATATATATATACTGTATATATAAACAGGGTTACTGATTTGAGCCTAAATTAAGCCTTACATACCTACAACATCAACAACTATATTCTGCAATTATTGAAACATTTTTAAAGAATGATCAACCTAGTCAACATCTAGTCAACAATCATCCTTATTCACTGAGTGACCTTATTCACCTGTTAGAACACTGGAAGTCTTTTAGAAAGATCTCTCAATGTCTCAGTCCTCATCCATTTAATGTGTGCAGCGCCTCTGTAATGTGGTTTGAATTTCAGATTGTAATGAAATGTAATGAAAACAGCCAGCCAAGTCAATGAAGAGAAAAGCTGCAGTATCTCCTGCATCTGGCTGCATGGACAAAGCTCAATCAAATGAAAGAGAAAACCTATTTAAGAAGTGAGTCACTCTTCAGGAGATGAGTTTGCAAATACAAAGTCCTCTGACCAAGACCCGGAAGAAGGCTTAATAATTTGAATTGCCACTGAAATTAAAAAGTCTTGAACAATATTTATCCTTCTCGCTTATTGCCCAGCCACGCTCCACATGACTTGACCTTTGGTTATGGAGGGAACATTGGTGTGTGCTAGCAATCACAACAGCACCTTGCTCCTACTTTCTTCTCCCCTGCTCCTTAATTGATGCTCTGCATTTCTTTCATCCCGGCCCTCCTGGGTTTCACCTCTTTCCCAGAGAAAAACCTGACAGTGATATTTCAATCCGAGAACCTCCAGTGCGTTAAATCTTTCACTTTCATGCATTCAGTTCCTGTCATTTTCTCACTCACGCTCAGAGTGTTTCAGTCTCAGGAGTGTGTGGTAAGGACAGTTGCATAATAATCAAAGACATTTGGCCTTGATTTTGGATGGGCTTTCAGAGGATTTTTTTTCTTTCCCCTGCTGATATTTGCTTACTGCAAATTGCAGATGCATTTTATGAAGAACTGTTTGCAAGGTAACCAGTAGTATCTTGAACAGTAAATGCATACCTTTTATGCTCATGTGTGAGTTGGATTTTTTTCCCCTCTCCTCTTTTGTGATGTGAGATAACAGGTTTTGTCTGTGAGCTGGTGTTTTTCTGTTTCTGTTTTGGCCTGGTGTGCTGTGCTTCACTGAGCTGTGACACTGGAGTGTGATTCAGAGCCAAAGCGTGTGATGAAACTGTAAACACGCTGTTGTCTTGCACATTGTACTTTTTGCTGGCAGCTGTTTCTTGGTGAGAGACCCTCGAATACCAGTTTTGTGCTTGATATTAGGTAATGAAATAAACTTCAGCACAAGGAAACATTCTGAGGACATTCTGAAAACAGTTAATGGCTTCCACCCTTACCTACACCTTCTCTGGTAACTGCAATCAACGTTTCAATTACAACTGAAGGTTTTAGAGGTTTTACAGGTTAATTTTATTCATTCATCTTTAGTAAACATTTCATTCTGGGCTGGATAACGGTGTATCCGGAGTATCGGGAACCCTGGATGGGATGCACACACATATTTACATTTACATCAATTCATTTAGCAGACGCGTTTATCAAAAGTGACTTACAAATGAGGAAATACAAGCAAAACACTCATGGGGCCATTTAGAGTAAAAAATGCACCTGCATGCCTTTGGACAGTGGGAGGAAACTGGAGAACCTGGAGAAAACCCTAGCAAACATAGTGAGAACATAAGAAACTCTGCACAGACAGTAACTTAGTGGAAATAGTGACCAGTTAAAGGTTGTATTTAAAAATACATTTATAAATTGATCAGTTATTATATTAATTGATCAGTTAAGACTATGAGTTGATGTGAGATCGTTGAGTTCATTCATTTACATGTTAGTCTATAATGACTTGCTCTTGCGCCTTTAGTAATAATGTCTTGCTCCTAAGTAATAATCTCTTAGAATCTATTCCAAGTATTAATATTCTCAGTTTGTATTCTTCTAATAGCACCTGGTACTGTCACTGGCCTACAGTTGAGGAATAACCTGCACAGCGGATATTAGGGCCAATGTCATACCCTTTACACGTGCCTTTCGGTTTGAATGACGAAAGAGTAGCCATTTTAGTCGTGTTCAGTCTCTTTCTCTCTCTCTCTCTCTCTGAGATAGGACATATAACTCGTGATGCTCCACAGTCCTGCTCTAAGATCCATGGTAAACGGTTGTGAAATAGCTGGAGAAAAGGGGATTTGGTGAGATGGAGCCGCACAATGACGTTGTCTCGAATACAGCCCCTCAAGTCGCCTGACTTTGGTCAAAAGCCCTTCAGTATTTCCTGTCAAACGGAGCAATTTTTTTCTTTACTTCTCCTTAAGTGTCTAGACAGTGCTTTTCTTGCTCCGTTGGTTCCCTTGGACAGAGACCAAATCTCCACTCTCTGAGGTGATAAGAGCTGTTTTATCGGTCGAGGCGAGTGTCACTCAGGTGGGATATGTGAGGATGTGAGAGCCCCTCCTCTTGCTTCTTGATGGGAGAGTAACCTTGGCCAAAGCTCACAAACACCATACACTGCACGGCGTATATGACACATTAGTGCATTGCCTGAAAACAAAGCTCTGGGTCAACAATTTGTTGAGGAAGGTTTGCTTTCCACTCAAAATGAGTGAACAATAGCAGAAATTATTTTCCATTAGAGTATTTGCTAAGAAATTACACTAAATTTAAATTACAGACAGCTGAAACACTTATCTGGCCTTCATAAATCTGAAAGAATGCTCCCTATAATAAATACACAACTATTAAACCTATTTCTAAACATTTACTATTTACTAATTTCAGGCTTAAATTTTTCTTGCTGCTTTCTAGAAATAAATGCTTGAACTAAGCAAAATTGTTTGCATATAGAACAAGACAATTTTAAAATTGAAACGGTTAAAATTTTTAGAATTTGCCTAAAATCAAAATCAATTCCAGACATCTGCCATCAAAACCCATATTTTTCACTCATCATACATTTTGAAGGTAGTATAATATATAGAAGGAAAAGAAGAGGAGAACAAGTACTGTAAATGCATTGTGAACTGGTTACAACTAAAATGTAAATGAATCAATACAGCTGACATGTCACTTAAGCATCAGCACGGCCACCCATAACAGATTACATATAAGCAAGGAATGAAATATATTGGGATGTCCTGTTTTTGGATGGCTTATTGTTTTGGCTTCATATCACACCACCCCAGTGTTGATTCATTTCCTATCACAGCAATCCTTACACATATGTAGCCTGCTATAGATGATCTTTTCCAGACAATCTCTGGTATTGTTAATCAATTGTTTTCTTTAGAAAGCTGTCAGTGGTATACGTCATCTCTCTCAGTCATCCCAATTGCAGTCTTCACATTAGAAAAAAATAGCTGCTTATATCTTAGCCCATGTTTGAACAATTTTCTATACTAATCCAAACAGGTTAGCACTGTTATAGCACTAGCCACTAGCTGTTCTAGCTGGTTGCTTGTTTAAAATATTAGGTTGTTCCTAAAATCAAACCATTCACAAAGGTTCGTGCTCAAATATCCAATAGTGCATATTCTGGAATTGAGCTCACTACTCAACCATCTGAAGTTCAGAACCCCATTCATCTGAAATGTTGTGCATTTAAGAGATGTTTGTGATACTATTTTGGTTCGTCAAAAGCTACTATTTCTTATTTATTGCAGAGCACACTATTTTTTTTTTTTTACATAGTGTTAGTTCTCAGCACAATTTGCAAGAAAAAAAGTGGTGTCTAACTGTCACATAGAAAGTTTTCTATGTTGTGCAAAACAGCTCAGCAAACATTGTGTGACAGTCACAAAGCCACTCTCTTTCCTTTTCACAGTTACAATGAAGTACACCAGAGATAGAGGTTATCCATTGAGGTTTGACAGCACCTATATTCCCTTGGTAGAGGGCACTAGGGTAATGCATCACACATTCACACCATTCACAGCTTTATGTCTATCTTCATGGAATATTGTCTGTTTTGAAAAAGTCTCAGGTCCCTGAAGTAAAAATCAATCCACGAATTGTGCAGTGTGTCCCTTGTTTGGAGTCTATTGTGACTTTATTCCCAAGCTGGGTAACACAAGAATGGCTCCTTTCTTCTGGGCATAGTGGATCCACAATATTGACTACTGATCCTTAATTCGTTTCTAACTCTCCAGCTCCAAGTAATTCAGGTTCCTTTCTCTCCACTCTGAATGGAGCACTTGCGTCATGAAGCAAAAGGGGATTTAATAGATGTGGATGAATTATTCAAGGGAAAGCAACAGGACTTTGGTGTGATATGCATAGCACTATTCTTTCTTGAAGGACAGATGCCCGATCCAGACTGCACTACAAGAGCAGATTCTATAGTGGATGCAATATATTTATTTTCCTTTTGTTTTCTTGAGCTTGTCGCATTATCATACACAAACTGAATTGATACCTTTTGGCCTGGAAATTTTATCTGAGAAATAGAACGAGGCTGACTTGTCATTTATATTACACAATGGTGTTATGTTTCTGCACCCAGAGTTCTTTCTGAATTCAGAAATAGCTGGGGTTTTTGAGTGTCAGTAGAAACTGTCAGACTTCGTCCTGGATTAGGAGCTGCATCCAGCAGACATGTGTCCTTTTTGGTAGATTTTTTATCAGGATGAAATATAATTTTTTATCTCAGTTCATTCAGAATGACAGTTCTTCAAAATCACTGCACACCAAGGGATATTCATTACTTTTTGTAGACCCGACTGGGTAACCCGTCAAGTTTTCATCTCCTCTCATCTCTCATCTATTTCACTCTCCCAGAAAGTCCATTTTTTCCCTGGCAATTTTCCCTGCTTTACTTTGCTATGACCTTCCACTGTAAATTGCTTGGCTTGTGTTATTCACAGTTTGAGATTTACCTGGAACAATATTTCTTCTGTGGATTTCCTGCACTCTTAGGTGCCCAATAACTCATACTGATAAAGCCAGTACATTCGGCCTGACTCACTTATTCTTACTCTCTACAGGCTCACATGTTTGGTCTCAGTGAAGATTTGTTAGGGTTTATTGTAAACAGCAAAATCAAGTCTAATGCATCAATAGGCATGGCTGACAGGACGAAAGGAACATATATTTGTTACTATTAACAACCGTTTCCCCTTAACAAGATTTTAGGTGTAAATGGATATTTTGAAGAAATTTTGAATTTAATACAATTTATTCTATGACATGCATAGAATACATAGAAATATTCTAGTATTATAAACAAATTCCAATATAAATATATCCACTAATATGCAATAATTTATTGGGATATACTCACTGAGTCGCCATGTTTACTCATCATTGGATGTCTTGCTTGGAATTTCATTCTGGAAACCGTCTTTGGTTAAACTTTGGATTTTTCTCTAAAGATCCTTATTAAATCTCCACTGAATAGTCTGAGCATTATGGTATTCATTCTATGCTGAACCTCCTGTCTCTTTGCAAATCACTCAGGAAATGGACACCCATTCTCTTGTTTTTACCCCAGCACAACAGAGACAAAAGCTGATGCTCTTAATTTGCAGGTAAGCCTTTCTGCAGTGTTACTCTAGCCCACATTTAACTGACAGAGTGACTCGTAGCTTTTGCCAGGGCTCATTTTGGGGACATAATGGCGTCTGGCGCTCTCTCCGAGCCCATTGTGGAGAACAGGGAGACGTCGCGATCATTTAGAGAAAACCCCTAAAAATGTCCCAGAGGGCTTTAATCTTTCTTCATTATTTCTCCATTATGGATAAACGCTCTCAGAAGGCCTCTCTCCGGTTATAAATGAAACACTTTGACTCTTTTTCCATTCCTCATTCTCCCGCCTGCGCACCTTTCACCCTCTGCTTTCATCTTTTACACTGGCATGAGTGCGTAAGAGGGCCGGCCATGTGTATTCCACTTGCAGATAAAAGGATAATTGAGTTGATAAACACAGGGGTCACAGTGAGTTAAGTGTTATGGGAGTGGAGAAGAGCTTTGTTTTGCAAAAAGAGATGCACTGTACCACATTACTCTGGACTATTTTAGTAGGTTACTTAATGTGAGATGTTGGCTGATGGCTTCCAGACAGGAAACACGACCATTTGTATCAACAGACTGATGAGACTCTATTGAAATGAGCTTGCCGTGCTTGCAGGGTTACTTACTACCTATATACACTCACCAGCCACTTTAATAGGAACACCTGTACACTTGGGTATTCATGCAATTATCCAATCATCCAGTCATGTGGCAGCAGCACAATGCATAAAATCATGCAGATGCAGCTAGATCAAGAATTAATGTTCACACCACACATCAGAATAGGTAAAAATGTGATCTCAGTGACTTTGATTGTTGTATGATTATTGGTGCAATTACAATTTATAATTTATGAAAGTATGACACATCATACTTTAAATAGATTGTAGTCACCTTTAATGTTGTGGAACATAATTAGACAAGTTAGTTCCCATTATCCTTTATATCTATAAACAGTCTATAAATGGTCATTTAGTATTTCTCTCAAAATTGCCATTATTCCCACAAAATGGCAACGCGGACAATCTTGTTCTGTAAATCTTCAGTAAATCTCATTATATCAATGATTAGACATCTTTTAACATAACATATTTTTTAATCCATTTATTATTAGTCTTATTATCTGGAGTGTCTATCAGACAGGTCCTTGTGAATTAGCCATTACACTACCATGTTATAGACCTGTCATTTGAATTACAACCAAAACTATTGTTAGGACCTGCTGTTACAGAAAATTCATCAACACCTTCTGACCAATCAGAATAGAGAATTCACCAGCACCATGAAAACCAAATAAATATACTTCATGGTTAAAATGTACTTTTCTATTTTACCTAATGCATTAAAACTTAACACTCAACCAAAACTTTTCCTCCACAAAACATCACATTACATAGTGCTAAAGTTGTGTAATTGAAAGGAAATACACAGTTTTGCCAATTTTGTAGATATCCGGGAGGTCTGGTAAAAGCTCATTATCCAATAAGATCTAATTTCATCACGTGATGTAGAAATTGCTAAGGATCTGTCCAATTACATGGCTTTGTGGTGCAGCGGTCGCCCGCCATCTTAAATGAAACAAAACAATCAGAATTCCTTTTGATTGTAAGTATAAAAATGGAGGCCAAAATATGAAGTGAGGAAAGTAATTAGACAGGGTGAAGCTTCCAACTTACACCTGATCCATTTGGTGCCTTGTCTCTCTCCTCGACAACGAACTCTGTCTGCCTGGCATTATAATTAGCAAAGGCCAATAGTTTGGTAATTAGTTAGCGAACAGCTGCAGTTAAATATATATATTAATTGGTAAATTTTGTAACTTATTTGTGCAATTTGAAGCAATTCATTGCTTGTATAATGGCAGCTATAATTTTTAATCAAAGGCAGCTAGAAGTTTTCTAATTAATTCTGGTAGCTAGTTTTGAAAGTTTAGGTTCTTTGACATGCTAGTTTCAACTGAAATAAATTAAGTAGTCGTAGCTAAGGTTAACTCTATTAATTTTAAGGTGCCAAACTAGTGCAATGGCCTGTACCATGAAGCTGGTTTAAGTGACTAGCCAAATAAGTTTCAGCTTAATTTTTGCTAACCCTGGGTTTAAGGTACTATGAAAGTGATTTGACTTTTCTAGTGTTCATCATCATAGTAAGTTACGCTTCACTACTAACCTACCTATTTTTCATGAAACATTACAAAACACAGTATTTATGCTATAATTTACAATGCATTCCCATAAAATGAAATATGTCACACCTTAATTTGTCACATATATTTCAGTACAGTGAAATTCTTTCTTCATATATCCCAACTTGTTAGGAAGCTGGGGTCAGAGCGCAGGGTCAGGTATGATAAAGCACCCTTGGAGCAGATAGGGTTAAAGGCCTTACTTAATGGCCCAATAGTGGCAGTTTCTCATTGCTGGGGGTTAAACCTTTGACCTTCTGAGCAGTAACCCAGAGTATTTAACTATTAAGCCACCAGTACCCACAATTTAAGTACTTTCTTCATCCAGTGATTCATCTGTTTGGAAGCCAGGTCTGTGCAACCGGTAGTGTGCTGACATGAATGTTTGCATGTGACCGTTTCACTATTTGCCCTGCGATGGATTTCCATGAACTTTAATCTGAAATCATCAAGATTAAAACAAAAAAGGCTTGAAATATTTCACTTTATGTGTAATGAATCTAGAATACATAAAATATCCACTTTTCGAATTAAATTTCAAGAAAAATATATACTTTTCCACGATATAAAATTTTTTTGAGATGCACCTGTAGACTAGCAGGCTGACATGTTGAATTACTGGATCATTGCAGGCTTATGGCTTTTGAGATCACATGTTTGAGGCAGATAAGTTCACATGCTCTTTAGCAATTCTAGCTACTTAAGACCATTTGTGATATAGCGATAGATCATCTTTACATGATATTTCACTACTGTGATGTTTACTCTGATTAAATTACATTATCAAACCCGCCAGCCTTTATGTGTTCTGTATGCGATCCACAATGAACTATTGTAAGCTAGTATAGGCTGTCACCCATAAATATGCCAAAAGAGCACTTATTTTCTCCCCAGTAAAGCGGGCTCTAATTGGCATATGAATTTATAATGATTTGCAGAGGTGTTTTGAGCTCTCCAATATTACTTGACCCCCCCCCTCAAAAAAAACCACAACAAAACAAAACAAAAACAAAACAAAACAAAACAAACCAAACAACAACCCCAAAACAAAACATTGTTCTTTACATTGAACTTGCCTTCCATTGCCTCCTTTCCTGGTAAATGTAGAACATTTGAGTTCATTAATGTGCCATAAATCTATCAATATATTTTCTAATTAGCTACCGTTGGATATATTTTTTACCATTAGTAAAGTAAATTTTTTGGCTAAAAATGAACGAAAGAAAGAAAGAAAACCCCAGAAAGCCCCAGAAAGATTAATACGCCTACAACAAAGCGTCAAATATAATATTTTACAAATACTTTTAATGGTAATGATGCATGAATCAATAGTGATTTAATATGCTGTCCTTTTACTGACTGTCATTTTGTCTGTCGATCTGAGATTCTCGTTAGCTTGATATCTCAACAAGAAGTGGTTGAATGTTCATAGGATTCACATGTTGTTCTCATTGTAACCAGCAGATGAACTGACTTGATTTTGGAATTGATCCAAACAGGGTCAGGGTAACTGCAAGGTTAAATGTCTGAAATAGTTTTTCTTCAATAAATTCCTTCTTGATTTAAGTATATTTTAAAGTTATTTCTGCTATACAAATGAGTAACAAGAAGGTCTCGACTTGATGGCGAAGACTTAAAATCCATAGTCCATCTGCTTCCGGCAAGCAGTGTCCAACTGAACAGCTGATATTATGCCCTTCCATACGGTCCTTACACATGAAATGTGGGTAATGCTTGTTTTTCTATCTTTCACAGTTCTGGGTGATTACATCATATGATTGTTTTTTTATTTTTAATTTTTAAAGAAGCCTGTTGGAACTTTGTGACATGACATTTGTAGAATCTGTCCCTTTGACTATATTGAAGATATAGGCTTAAAGACTTAAACGTCAATGTTCGGTCTGGTCAGAATCTGTGGACATTGACTTGTTCCTGTTGAGCTCAAGCGGTTTTCGATCTGTCACTAATGTAAACTTACTTATCACTCACTCACTTACTTATCCCTATCATATCCTTGATACATTTTGGTAATCTATAGAATTTTACATTTAGGAAAATTGTCATTCCTGTTTATTAAACATAACTTCATTTATGGACCTTACTGTTGAGAATTCTTTATATTTCTGGATTTCTTGAGTTAATATTGATGTCTGGTGAAAATTTCATGTGAATAGCTTCATTGGAAATATATTTACTGAAAAAAATGTTGACGCGTCCAATACTTATTTCCCCCACTGTATTTCCAAAAAACCTTGGAATTCCAGGATGTATGAGAAAAGGAGGACCAGATAACCCTCCCACCAGGCACAGAGGGCACTCGAGCAGTGGTGTGTCTGTGGAAGCAAGCATTCACTCAAGTGCATTGTTGCAACTCTTCCACAGTTCTGTAAATGCCATACCCATTTTTCAGACCATATTGTAATACTTTTCTGAACAGCATGGCATTTAAAAAGACATGAACTGCAGTGAAATTTTAATGCCAATGCCAACCACAGTTTGAACCTTTATTCTCGCTTATGACTAAAGGAACAATCAGGTCCTTTTTTGACATCCTGTGAGTCATGCTGTCTGTATCCTAATCCTGTTTTCTCTCATTCTCTGCTTGGCTAGATGAGGACCGGGGATGAACACACTGTGAGAGCGTTCTGTCCATTCCTTCGTGACTGATTATAGTGGAGTCTGAGGAGCAGAACAGTGCCCATTCTTGCTTAGCGCTTAGTCCACAGAGAGCTGAAAGAAGACTGGAGAAGGGAGGAAAATGTAAGTGTATTTGAAATATCTTGATGGAACTCCCTCTTTTTTTTTTACTTTCTTGCACCAGTGTGTATTTATCCATGATTGTGGCCAGCTGTTCTGGTTTGATAAATTCACAATAGGAGCTATTTGAATTAACAGGAGGCCTGTTCACTCAAGAGCAGCGCTTACTGCTAGACCTGAGTGCATTTCATACACTGATTTAATAGAGTTTCATTTTTTTCTGATCCAGTATAGGAACACACAGCACGTCCAATAACAAAGCAACATTTAGATTTTTTTTATATTCTGCTTTGTTAAATGGTTTGTGTTGCACAGTTATGATTAACATGTTACACGGAGTACACAGCTCAGATAAAAACAATTACCATGATCCAGTCAAAAACAACAGGACCATATGTTATTACGTGTGGCTAGGGGAATTAAAAAAAATGTGGGACATAAAATCTCCACATTCAGTGGACCATTTAACCACAGCATCCATGAATATTGATGTTGACTTAAATGCTGCAGAAGACTTTATATGACACTGAAGGTCACTGCTTTACATTCGGTCTTTAATGCACAATATTTTTGTAGAGCTTAAATCATCTCTCGCTGTTGCATTTACACAGTTTTAATAATATATAGGTAACAGAGTGGAGTACTTGTCGTGGAAGATCCCGATTATTCTGGGTTTGTGAATTTTGCCTGGTTCAGCAATATTATCTCACTCAGCCCAACAATGCCGGGCCGAATGCTGTTTATTTATCTGTCAGGAACATGAGCATGGAAGCCAGTCCCAAGAAACCTGAATGAAAGCCCTTGCTTTTTATTCACAAAGAAATGCCCGAATAACACAAATCAAACCCAGCTCATCTGGAAAAAAAGAAGGTACATGTGAATAAAATGAGAGATAAATATGATTTAAGGCTAGTGTGTGTGTGTGTGTGTGTGTGTGTGTGTGTGTGTGTGTGTGTGTGTGTGTGTGTGGTACAGAGAAACATATAAAAGAGGAAGAGAAAAATTTGGATTAAGCATGTGTTAGGAAAAAAAGGAAAATCTAAATTCTCAGGTTCTAATCTCTTGCTCGGAGCAGAGCACTGCTAAGCCCTGGTTTGGATGACAGGTCCCCCACCTGGACAAGCTTGGACAATGTCTCTGCAATGTCTCGTTTCTGTGCGAACAGCGCGTCACAGACGGCTAATCACATCTGGGAACCAAAGGCATCTACCCTATCTGCCTCTACATTTGCTGGGGAATCTTTAAAAAGGCTAAACCTCACTTTCATGCTTGTCTTTTATTCGTAGTAAGTGCTTATCGTGAGCGAGCTGTTGCCGCTGTCCCGTGTTCCCTCCCACAAGCACGGAGAATGCTTGACGTAAGTACCAGCCAATCTTGGTAAATGTGAATCTCTCCTTACTGTCACTGTTGGCATATTATGTCCCTGAGGGAACATTCTTTTCATAATATCATAAGCTGCTTAGCGGTGTGCTTCTATTTAAGGCATACATATTAATAGCTATAGGAAATCATATTCGAACTGTTCCCTGCAATCAGTGTTTTTGGGATTGCTGTTGTATTTTGTATAAGAAGGTGCTAATAACTCGGAGGCACTTAGACTGGGCAGCCTAATCCGTTTGTACGATAGAAACTCGACATGAGGGGATGCCAGATCACAGGACAAGGTGCTTCTGAGCGCTAGACCTCCACACCCCGTCCTTCCTTTCTTCCTGTTCTCTTTTTGCTTCACAGAATTCTGGCAGCACATTGAAGAAGCAGACGTTAATCTACTTAAACACCTCAGGAATGCTTGACTACTCAGTGGCCACTAAGTGTTGTAACCAGTAAGATTCTCCCATCATCCTTTTCTTTTACTAAGAGGAAATGAGAGTGCAGCAGATTACAAATTTCCTAATATTTTGTAGTTTGATGTTGTTGGGTAGAAAACAGCTGGTCATTCGTAATGTATATATATATATATATATATATATATATATATATATATATATATATATATATATAGCACATTCCAATAACTCATATGGTATATAAGTCATTTTTTTACACGTAAAACCTTGTTTAGAGCAGAATTTAAAATTTGGTTTCATTTTTATTTTTATTTATTTTTTTATTTTTTTATTTAATCCCAGCCTTTTGGAAAGCAATTGTGCTACCATTGGTGGCTAATTTGTCTTTCCTTATTTAATAAATTTTCATAAAATCAGTAATATCTTACCCTAATATCTTAACATAAACATACCAATGGGGAAACACGAAGCCATGTACTGTGTTTCTCTCATTTTTTATGATGATGATGATGATTGTTTAATTACTTCAATAATGGAATCCCAACAGATGACTTATGTTCTTGTCTTTAAAGACAGGGTTAAACCCCATTTGATTATATGCAGAGAGATATTGTAACATCCAGTCAAGCTTTGCATGTTGCAGACAGCTATGGAATTATATATGTGCCAGTGCTGCTACAAATGTTTGATTGAACTGATCATATTTCTTAGCCAGTTTTATAGCTAAAGTTCTATAGATACTTCTCTGTCATAACAATTTTATTGATTCTCATACACTTTTCAGAATACAACAAGATGTATCAATACAGAATCAACATTTTTTTTTTTTTTTTTTGTTCTATAGATACTTCTAATCAGTAACTACTCACCAGATTTGGAGCAGGGCTCTTCAGCAGAGTTTGGGTAATTGACAGCCAGGGGCCCATACCCTTGCTAGTTTAAACATTTTATTAATATTTATCACAGGATTTAACTGCTAAATGCATGTACACCTGCTGCAATTCTGTATTAATGCACTAGCATTGCACCTGTGGCACAGCTTAAATATAAGCTCTATAGTTACATCTAATGAGACAGCAATATTCCTTCTTCACCTAGAATTAGTCAAGAAAACACTAATTGATTTATCAAAACCAACTTGTGGCAAAACGTTAAAAATAACACTGTGGATTTTAACTAGCTTACAACATCCAGTGTGGACTGTCTGCACTGTAGCATACTACCTACATAAAAAAATCCCTCAAATTAATAACAGCATTCCTAAACACTGAAGTGATGGATGCTTAGCTAATGGATCTTGCTACACAGATTTTTTCTTTCTTTCTTACATTTAAACTTGTTTATGTCCAAAGTCCATCCATCCATCCATCCATCCATCCATCCATCCATCCATCCATCCATCCTCTACCGCTTACTTTTTTTTAGGGTCACGGGGAACCTGGAGCCTATCCCAGGTAGCATTGGGCACAAGGAGGGGTACACCCTTAACAGGGTGTCAATACATTGCAGGGCACAATCACATACATATTTACATACCCATTCATACATTATGGACACTTTAGACACACCAATTAGCCTACCATTCATGTCTTCGGACTGGGGAAGGAAACTGGAGTACTCGAAGGAAACCACCGCAGCACAGTGAGAACATGCAAACTCCGCACACACATGGCCCTGGCAGGACTCGAATCCCCAACCCTGGAGGTGTGAGAAGAACGTCCAATAGCACAATCTACTTATTTTACCTGAAATCTGAAATCTTTACTTGGGGTACCATTTTTGGCACTTTTTATTCATTTAGTTGTGCTAGAAAAACTGTGCTTTAAATGGAAACATGGCCTTTTATTTAAATATGCAACTATAACATACCCTGCATATTAGTCATATCAGCATATTGGGTTCCATATGTAAAAGCTACACAAAGTGGCAGTACAGTACTTTCACATCAGACATTTTCACTGACTATTTTTTTGCCTGTGAATAAAGTTTTGTGCAGGGGTTGATATCCCTGCAAAGCCTGCACAGGTACCAGCAAATATGTTCCAGCTCGAGCTTCTAAGCACTGGGTTTAAAGTATCTGTGGATTGATTACATGGATTAAACTTTCAATTTTATATTATTATGAAGCAGCGCATTGCTTCAATGCTGTAGTTCTAATTTCGAAAGCAGCTTTCTGGTAGTTCTCCCCAGGCCATCTACTGTCAATTTTGAATCCTACAATGCTTTGGAATTAGAATATGCAACTAGTCTTAAATTTAACAAAACCCTTAAATTTTGCAAAAAAAAAAAAAAAAGTCTTCAGGTTTTATGTTTTGAAATTGACATGTTATGGGCAGATGCTTGAAAGTATATAGTGGCTCATATGTTTCACCTGATGGTGTGGACATGGGTATTAACTATGGGTATTAACATGACTGCATATAAGATATAAGTTTAAAAAAAGAAAAGGAAAATAGATGTATTTCCCTAAAAAACAGTCCAAACTGCATAAACATGTGTATGTATATGTATGTATGTGTGTGTGTGTGTGTGTGTGTGTGTGTGTGTGTGTGTGTATGTATATATGTACATATGTGTATGTATAAATTTCAATTAAACATTAAATACATATAGAATACACACACATTTGTATTTTTTATGTATATGTATTTAAGTAGATTTAGCTTAGTGAACTGTAGAAACAAAGTTGGAACCTCAGTTCTTCCAGGATTCTCAATGCTTTTGTATGATGAGGATGATGTTGATAATAATAATAATAATAATAATAATAATAATAATAATAATAATAATAATAATAATAAACAACGGAAAATATTTTGTCTACAATGCATGCCTCCATATGCAGCTATTGAGAGATTATAACATTTAAACATATTGATTTTTAACTCACACTATACTAATAAAGAACACTTAACTAATGTCTTTTGCATTTTATTGACAGCAACATATAAAAAAACAAAACAAAAACAAAACTGTACTACACAAACACCTGATATGTGAGATCTGTATTTCTGACAGTGATGACTGTTTGAAGTGTGTCCATGCCTCCACCAGGGGGTGCTGGATTACAGTGTTAAGAGCCAGAGGAGTGCTGCGGTTCGAGTCTCACAGCATGTAGTGCCTCGGTAGTAAGGATCTGTTCCTCTAAGCCTCTGGCTGACAGCAACACAGTACTCTTATTTAAAGCAATTTCAAACATGTCTTGTTTGACAAGTTTTAAATCCTACTTAACACTCCATAACAGCTGTGAGTTTACTGTCAGAATTAAAGGGAGAAATTCTCAGAGGGGGGAGAAATTATCACTTTCATTTTGTTCTGCAAAAGGGACATGGCAGGGGTGTTTACCTAGGGATGAATACATTATTACTCATTTGCAACACAATGCCTTTCAGCGGAATGAAAAAGGCTCGTGAAAAAGTTTACCTTATATTTTCATTTCTGACATCATGGAGAATGGAATAAAGACTGCACATTAGGTCTTGTGGGGCAAAGCAGACGTCTCCAGAGATCAAACCCTTCAGCTGGGTTTAATGCACAACTACAAGAACACTGTTGCTAATGGATGTAAACCTGCGTGCGTATCACTGTGGTCCATTTCTCCCTGCTTTGTGCATGGAACAAAAATTGTGTAGGATCTGTGTGATCCTTTGTACACTCGTGCAGACCTGGAAATTGTAGCCTTTAAAAGAAGACACAGAATTCATGGAATTTAAATAGAGGCCCTTATTATAAGTGACCACTTTCCGGAGGAGCAAAAGCAATATTGGGGAAATTTCCAATAGTGTGTTCCTATAATAAAAACTGTATTTTTCTGGATGCTCTTTTAATCAAAAATGGTCATTTTTAATGAAGATGGCATAGTGTATATAACCAACCAAAATATCAGGAAAACGAACATTGAAATAAGTATAAATAGTTGGCCGTGTATGATTCTGTACCCCACTTCCATTCCTTGGTGTTACACACTGATTTCTTCCTCCTCCTCTTCTTTTTTTTATCTGCTCCAAGAAGCAAAAACAAATCACCAAATGTAACAATCTTCTCCCTGTCCTGCTCGCTCCAGCATGTGAGGAGGTGCACAGATAAGAAGCACACTACGTGTCGGTGCTGTGTGAAAGACACTCGTTATCTACTCCTGCCCCTGACTCCTGCTTAGTCTAGTCAGCCCCAGAAATATGTGGGTAAATCAGATATGGCGAAATCGGCCCATCTCAACATCAGTGCAAGCGCATGCCTTGCCACTGATGTTTACTCAGAAATATGTCAATATTGCGCGCTCAGGCTGGATCCTGCACGCGGACAGCACCTCCACTGGTGACCTCGTGGTGTTGAGACACAGTGATGAGCAGAAGGGGCATCTAAAAGCGTATAAACTGCAGTGTTAGCTGTTCTGCAGTCAATGGCAAATAAATGTGGCATTACACATTCACTTTAATAGGAAGACCTGCACATTTCATGTAATTATTCAATCAGCCAATTATGTGGCAGCAGTACAATGAATAAAATCATGCAGATACAGGTCCAGAGCTTCATTTAATGCTCACATCAAATATCAGGATGGTGAAAAAATGTGGTTTGAGGATTTCAGAATCTGCTGATCATCTGGGGTTTTTAGGCACTGTCTGTGGAGCAGCTCTGAACCTTGAAGCAGATGGGCTACAACAACAGAAGCCTATGTTGGGTTCCACTCCCCTCAGCCATAAATTGGAATATGGCATGACAGTAGGCATAGGTTCTCCAAAACCAAGCAGCTGAATATGTTTTTTTTTGCAAACTGTTGAAACTGTCCAGTTTGGTGTGTCTCGATAAATATGTACATTCATGTGAAAATATAATTACACCCCATAGAAATTGTTGTCTTTTTTAACATATTTGGACAAGCAAACATTTGATCATCTTTGAAAGAGTGCCTATTAATAAGATTGATACACTTGAAAAAAACCAAAAAACATTTTCAATAATTTATTCAACAGGAATATGAATAGATGTGATATTCTTCTATGTCAAAAATCAATAGCTAGTAATGCCCCATTTAGCAGAAATAACTTCTTCTAGGCGTTTTGCATAATTGTAAACCAGTCTCTGACGTCAGCTTGCTGGAAGTTTTTACCCCTCTTCCATGCAATATTCTTTCAGTTGCAAGATGTTTGAGGGTTTTCTTGCATGTACTGCTCATTTCTAATCCCCCCCCCACAACATTTCAATGGGACTCAAATCCAGGCTTTGACAATTTTATGTGTCAATTGTAGTGTTTCACCTGTATTAGTGGGCACTGTTTTAAAGAGGATCAAATGTTTGCTTGTGCAAATATGTAAAAATAAAACATAAAACAAACAAACAAAAAAAAACCCCCAACAATTTATTTGCAGGAAACATCAAAATGTGCTGAAATTATGCAGTTGCAAAATGTGTTAAACAAATGTTATAATTTATACGACTTAATATTATTATAGCATGTGCTTAAGTAATGAATTCATGCAATCATTATTGTTATGGCTATTTGTATTAATATAATTGTTTTATTTGAAATATAGCGCTGTTGTCTGTGTTAATCACACACAGAGTCATGACCTTGCTTTTTGCCATGTTCCTTCACATCAGAACTCACTCAACACACACAAGGAGTTGGTAAGAGTCCCTGAGCAGGGTCAAACACATACAAATGCAGCACTGCTTTACACAGTGTCTGAGGATGGAGAGATCCAGTTAACTGTGTGCTGTATGAAAGTATGTGGTTGGAAGGAGATGATGACCCAGGTCCAGGTATTTGGTCTTACCTGAAGATTCTGAAAAGAGCCATTCACGTGCAGAATGACATTACTCTGAAATGGGAAATTTTTTGTGAATAGCACATTGACTTTGGTATGAAAAGCAGGCTTTCGAGTAGGGCAATGGCCATCAGGCCCCATCTGGATCTGCACTGGTTGGAAGTTTTGAAGCTGATCAGAGAGTGCGAGTAACAGCTCTGGCAGCTGAATGTCAATGAAATGTTTGGTGACGGAAACCCATAACCACTGTGTCACCTTTTGCAATGAGCAGGCATAACATTATATTCATGCAGCAAAACAAGAAGACCTTGTGTGTGTGTGTATGTGTGTGTGTGTGTGTGTGTGTGTGTCTGTGTGTGTGTGTGTCTGTGTGTGTGTCTGTGTGTGTACATATATACACTACCAGTCAAAAATTTGGGGACACTTGACTGAAATGTTTCTCATGATTTTAAAAACCTTTTGATCTGAAGGTGTATGATTTTAAATGTTTAGAAATCGGTGTTGTAGACATAAATATAATTATGCCGACATATTCATTTCTTTCATTAGAAAACTAACATATTATTTACCAAATATATATATTTTTAAATGGATGACTTGGAGTGAAATATTCCGAAAAGCAGCCACTAAGTGTCCAGCGTAGGTGGGAACTCCTTTAATACTGGTTAAAAACATCTCCGTGAGATTCCTCAAGAAACTGGTTGAGATAATGCCAACAATACATTTCTGTAACTTCTTTGCAAAAAGAGTGTCTACTTTGAAGATGCTAAAATACTAAAATATTTTGAAATTTTTTTTTATTTATCACAACATAATTCCCATATTTACATTTATTCATTTAGCGGACGCTTTTATCCAAAGCGACTTACAAATGAGAGCACACTCACACACCAATGGTAGCAGAGCTTCCAT